>KZ508622.1:27940-41311 GCA_002844005.1 Limosa lapponica baueri | reverse complement strand
CACCTCATGCAAAACTATTCAGGAAGACAGTAAATCTTGAACTCCATTACGTCAGCTTTTACAGTCACTTGATGGGAAGTGTACCCCTAGCTATGAATATTTTAGTGAGAAGCCGCCATATCTTATCACCTCATCAAAATATATGTACATAATTCTCTTCTATTACTGTTTTATAAAACAAAACTGTGTTTGTATGTTACCAGGTCGAAGAATATAAGACTTTTCAAAGCACTTTAGCAAGGCAGGTATTGCTGCATTGATACTTCCAACGCAGAGCACAAGGTCATTTCTACATGGCATGGCAGAGCTGGATCCTCATTCCTTCTTTATTTAGCTACTGCATTCGGCTGCCAATGCAAAGCATTCCTGTAATGCATACTGTGACACTGGGAATATAGATATAAAGTTCTTATTGTAGCCACAGTTCTTACCATTTATAATATGGATGGAGTTGAACGTGAATAGGATGGAATTTTCTCTATCAATATTGTTTAAGGAAACATCCTTTGCTGGTTAGTAACAGTACGTTGTCATACCACTTCCCAGACCATCTATTATGAAAATGCAGAACTTTCTAGCCCCCCGGCTGACATCCCATACCGAGCTATTTGCTTGCTTTCAGGTGGTCGTTGAAGGGCTGCTTAGCATATTGAGAGCCAGCTACGCTTGCCATGAATTTCACAGCAACCTCCAAGAAAATCTATGGGGAAACTATTGGCTGAAGTTATGTACAAAGTATAGTTTTGGCTGCAATTGTGTGCATCATGACTAGCAGACATCAGCATACTCAGGACCCGGTCGAGCAACACCCAACTGGTCTCAGCAGCAAAGAGAGGCAGGAATAAACAGTTTGGTTGATTCAGTATTGGACTAGTAGTACCGGTCACTTAGCAACCTTCACTTCTTGGAGAGATACAGATGGTTAAACACCTGCAGCAGTCTTCAAATCGGGGACTAGATTTTTCTGTCACCCCAGTTTGACACTTCAAAAGCTCTTCCATTTTACACAGATTCTTATGTTACATCCTCACAAGAGGGAGGAGAGTCATTAAAAAATTATTGTAAGCAAGGCTGGAGTAACCCATTCAATCACAAAATGACTGAGTTAAAACGAATGTGAACATAGTCTTGGGCACAGAGTGTTTTCTTGGGAAAGGTTTTTGTTTTAACTTTATTTTATGTAAATATGTTGCCAGGAAATATCAATCTGCATGTGTTCTACGCAATTCAGCAATTCTATAGCAATCACCTTTAGGCAGCTAGAAAGAACACAAATGAAGAAAAGATACTCACTTGACTCTCCCTAGTTACATTCGCTTGAAACGTTAACGTTTGATTATTAACAATCTATCAGCATAAACGTCTGCATTATATTCATTCCTTTTACTCCTCCTCTGTTAATTTCATACACAATATAAAAATCAGAGATTAAAGCACCACAAAGTACAGTGCTTTACTGCGTACTACTGGATAAGCTATATACTTTGTCATGTTTATCACTTAGCGGTGGCTGGCAGAGACTTAGGTCTAATGGGCAGCTTATTAGCCTGGGTGAGCAGGGCTGTATTCCTGGTGCTGCCACCGACCTGGCGCATAAATTCAGGAATGACACTTTGCTTCCCTCTGCCTCTGGGTGGATCCACAGCTTAGGAACCGATGTGGCTGATATATCAAGGACATGGATATTCCGACAAACACTATTATGGTAACTGTGCTACTACTCCCATTTTGCAGAGGGGGAACAAAGCTAATGAGCTCACATTCTTCTTTCCAGCAGCGCTCGATGTCACTCTCAAAACTGATGGCAAAACTGAACAGTCAGACAGTGGGATTTCTTGACTCAGTGTATATGTGAGTCTGAAAGCTTATGGGGAGTAATACAGAGATTAGACTTTTGCAAGAATATCAGTAATACCTAGGGTTGTAATTATAAATTCAAAACAACCCTCAGCCCTAAAATGCTTTAGAAGGCATATAAACTCCTCTGCTTCAGGGAAGATTTCTAGAGCTTTTTGGATCTTTGAAGGCAGGAGAAAATTTCCCCCTAGAGCTCCTTAGACTACAATTGTCTTTTGTTTGGGTTGCCTCTGAAGCCCATGGTTTAAGCCCCATCTGTGACAGCTATGGACTATATAGACACTGCACTGATCCGATACATTAACTCCCATGTTTCTGTTCTGAAAATACTATCCATTTTATATAAAACTTTCTGCTTTCCTCCTTCATCGTATTTACCGCATGAATGATCCAGCATACAAATCTAATCTCTCTTTTTTGAAAGACTGAAGACAGCATTCCAGCCAGATACTGATCTACTCAGGCTCTTTTATCTCTCTAATGGTCAATACTGACATGTACTTAAGGAGGCTGAGAAAACAATGACAAAATAAACACTAGCTAAAGAAAAATCATTTCTGCCGTCGACTTAGATAGCTCAGGATTTCTGCACATTACCGAGTCTGATATGACTAAAGTCTGTTATGATCTACCCAGATACGATGACTTTGGTTGGCTGTATAGTTTATTGCAATTCTAAATGTCACTATTGATTCAGACACTCACTGACATTTTTCTGCATGGACAGACAGTATTTTAAGCGGTGCTTTGTTGTTAGGGCTAACGTATTTGTAGGCAAGTGATTCACCAGATGACCACGTGCTTGATTTTCAACCACTATGTCAATTATATCCCAACATGTATCTTCCTCAAGAAGGACACCTCTTTTATTAGGAATCCTGGTTATGTTTTACCAGCGTTGTTATGACACCAAGGTTTCGGTTTATGGGTGTTTTGGGGGTTTTTCCTTAACAGTTTAATAACCACTTTTTTTGGTATTTTAAGGTGTTCCTCTGCATGTGAGTACAAGGACGTGATGAAAGACCTGAGGATGCATCAATGACAACCTTATGGAAGCCATGTTAGTAAAAAGAAAAAAGTTGAGATGTGCTTTGTGATGTAGATTAAAAATCAACTCTGGCTAAGCTTTATTCTTCCTATATAGTAAGATTCAGGTAGAGAATTCTGGTGTCCTCTTCAGCAAGTTATCACTCTCCTTGTTCCTTGTTTCACTGGTGCTCTATTTTTAAAAAGGAATTATGGGCATTTCACATGGTAATGTTGTGATCAAACACCTTACGGAACCAAGTACTTCAGACTTTGATCACCTAAACTAGATGCATGTTTACATGATTAAATTGGGGGGAAAGTTGAAGCTGGCTGAAGTCAAGTCCAAGGACTTCACTTTACTAGCTGTATAAAAAGGTGTTTCTTTTTAAAACACTTATACCAATCCTAAACTTTCATAAACAAGTTATGCTGAACCATTTGTGATGACACAGTAAAAAGTGATTTATCATCCTGTATAGCTCTCTGTACAGCCAGTACATGAAGGCATCTGTCAGATCTGCTCTCAGGACAGAAAAAGACTTCATGGTTTAGATGCCAAATTATATTTGACATTTAATTTACCATCTATGAAGCTGTAATATTTCACCTAAGCAGAAAAGGAAGAAAACAGCAGGAAATGCCATTTGCCAAAGAGAAATGCCAACACTCCTTACTCTCAATAATCAGATATCTAAAGTAATAGATTATCGACCATAACAAAGTACATCTAAACATGATGAATGTAATGGACTACAGAGGATATTTTGTATAGAGAAGTGAAGGAATAATGGACATAACAAGAATGAATGTAATGATTCTTACCTCTTTTTCCTGCTTTGGTCTGGACGACACGCAGTATTAACAGCATTGCTAGAAAAGTGCCAGTCCCAAGCGACATGAGTTCAGAGCAAGACTTATTTCCAGCATCAGCAGACTTGGGACCAGTCCCGGACCATGAGCAGGGGAGCATCGTGTGTGGGATTCCTCATACAGTGGGGCAAGGAGCAAGTGGGTTCTCAAACTGTTCAGACATCACTATTTTTCATGGTTGCTCTACCTGAATCGCTCGTGAAACTTTGGAAGGCAAAGCTGGAGGTGTTTCTGAGAACTTCAGGTACTGCAAAGAAAACAAAAAAATATCCACTGTGAGTATTTATCAAATGGATTCCATATTGCATTGTTTCCCATCCTTGATGGGTTGAGTTACTTTTTCTAAAAAAATTTTTACTCAATCTCCTCAAGTAGTAACTCTTGAGATGAAGGTGGGGGTTGGACTAGATGATCTTTAAAGGTTCCTTCCAACTTTTTTCCTTTTCAACTTTTCTTGGAAAATTATGTAGAAATTTTAGCAGTTACCAAACTTGCCCAAGCATGAACTTAACACACACCTTTCCCATTTTCATTTTTTGGGAAACAGAAATTCAGAAACTATAGAACTACTTTTTAGTTACCACAAAACGCACATAAACACAAAGCTAGCTCTGCCAGTGATCTCAGACACTTATTCATTATGTCCTTACTGACAGTGATTTCCAGCATTTACATTTTTCTGTCTCCCAGATCTCTTCCCCTTCCAGACACAGTGATGACACCCTCCACAGGACCATTCCTCCAGCTCCATTCAGAGCCAGGCAGGTAAGGATTCTCTGAGGGAACCCTGTAATTGTATTCAACAAAACATCTAGAAGCATACCAGGCAGAAAGGGAAGGGAGATGCTCTCACGTAGACAGATATTTCATTTCACTAATGTATGCTATTCACCATTCCTCAGCAAAGAACGCCTGCAAACTTCTCTCAGGAAAAATCAGGAAATAAACGTGGACCATACTAATGCCTTGTTCCGTATCTGTAGTTGCCAAAGTGATTTGGATATTCTGAGTTATCCAAGTGAAGATTTCATTAATGGAGGAGATAGAACTATTCTTACAGAGCATATTAAAATTAATTAGCCTTCAAGGGTAGAAAACTATAAGCAACAAGATTCAGAGGCAAGTAAATTAACAATGGAACTCATTAAAAAGAAGCTGTGCTTAGACTAGAAAGCCATGTTACTTTGAAGTAAATCAAAGCTTTCAAAATGACCATTTTCTTTAGCTGCAGAAATTAAGGAGAAAGCATTGTCACTTGATCCTCCAGATGTTCATGTAGATTCTGGAATTCTAGAAGACTGCTTGGGAGAACTACCTTCAACTGACTTTCAAGCTTCACCTTATTTACCGGCAGAGCACCTACATTTGTAGTCATCACGAGCAATTTCAAAGGCTAGCCACAGCCTGCAGTCAGAGTGCCTTTCTACCAGAGAAGTTGTGAACCAGCTATTTTCCAGATAAAAGATGGTCAGAGTTTGCATCAAGTTGCTGCTGTACACGTAGAGACCCTATTGGCTTTAACACTCCTCTACAAGGGGACATCATCATCCAAGCATAGCTTGTTTGCATTTTGTCAGTGGCCAGCAGATTTTTTTTTGCTTGCTTGCAGTTTAATAGTTTAAGTTGCAGACTGAGTCTCATTAAATTGGAGAGGGAGGAAGCCAGATTGTGGCAAAAGTTTGAAAATCCCTTCTGTAGATCACTGACAGTAACTTATGCCAACTGCAAATACTGAAGCACTACTTCACATGCATTTGCACACTTAATTATTTTGCCACTTTTTAAAGCTAGACAAGTGATAGAAAATCAACTAAAGAAATTATAGCAAAAATCCAGTAAGTTAATGAAGTAAGGCCCTGGTCTTGTAACACAAATGCAGGCTTCACTTCATTAGAACAAGTGGTCTCACTGCCTTCATCTCAGGAGAGGGAAATTAAGAATTTGCCAACAAATCATTGTAGCATCATCACCACCCAGACTTGCAAAAACATTGATCATATGGCATAAGGTATATTTTACCCAACTCTGTCCAGATACATTTTGGTGAACGGGCATCTTCCCTCCTAGCTATAAGTGGACTGAAAAATAAATAAATAAACCCCCAAACAACCTTGATTCTCTGTTAGTAGCTCCAGTTCGAGAGCAAAAAACCCAGTCATTATACGGCTAATTTGATACGCTTCACATACGTGCCCTTCTCAAGAAACCTTTGCTGTGAATCCTAAATTTTATTGTTGCATCAGATTAGACTCTGATGTCAGTGTAAGTGGTGCTGCAGATTCAAATAACACTATCTTAAAACACTAAAATACAAGTTACTTTCATTTCATACAAGTTATAAATCTTGCTTTATTTTTTTGTTATTAACCAATGAAATAATTGTCGCCCATTTGTGAGACAGTAATATAAGTACCTTATTGTACCCTTAATCGCTACAATTTTATCCTTCTCTCAATGGTTACCAACTTAGTCTATCTGTTTTGATATTTGCTTGTGCTGTCACCTGCAGGTGTGAAATCGGTTGAGATAGTTTAATTTCAGGATACGTAAGCTGAAGGCAATCATTACAGACATTCAGGTAGCTTGATGTCTAAGGCTTTGCCGTGGAAGCTATTGAAGGCTCTAGGCCTGATCCAGGAAAACATGCTTGATGTGAAACGCACGATTAACGACAAATAGCTATTACATAGCAGCTTTTCTTGCTTATATCAAGCTATTCCACAAAGAAGAAAGCAACTTGACAAATAAAGATGCTGAAATGCAAATGACCTCAGAAAAGATAACCTACAATGCAGAATCAGTAGCAGGAACAAAACTCAGTTTCCTGATTCCCAGCCCAATTCTTTATTCCCCCCAACATGACCTATATATTACTTGCTCCATTAGATGTTCCTTTCTCAGAGCTGGATGGGCCAGTATATTTGTACCTCATACAACGTTAACATGCAATCACTTTTAAAACAGTGCCTCTTTAATTAGACTGTATTTGATAAATCAATCTGTAAATAATGTAAAGAAAACAGGTTTTGATATTTATAGTTATCATGAAGAATTTAGTGATGACAGTACAGTATATCACCAACACTAATTTCATTAGATGTAAATTGTACTAGGATGACGTTGATATATTATAATTAAAACTAATGATCCATTGATTCTCATCCAGAAATCCAGTTAAGATGACAAACATTCTTCTATTACAGACCAATGAATAAATATTAAAAGCATACAGAAGTCTAGGAGGTAGATTCTGCATTCAGTTGTGCCAAGGTTCATATGCCGGTAAAGTTATTTCAGTTAGGGCTACAGTATGAACAAAAGGAGGGCCTGTGATGCTTTGGAAGCACACTATGTCACGAGCACCATACCACCAGTTCCCATGAGAAATCAGCTGGAGGGTAGCTCCAGTTTCACTGTATGAGCTATCAGAGGAATTTCAAGCTATAAGGAGGAACCTCTGCTGTCCCCTGCCCAAGTTCACAAATATCTGTGTAGAGTCACTATAGATTAGAACCATTCAGATGTAAGTACGAAGAAATGTTATTCGAGTAGCTTTTAAAATGTAATTTCAACATCAGCCACATTTGGACTCCTACATGATCGTATCAGCTCTTTCCGAGAAAAGAACTGCTGATGGCTACCCAAGATCCAGCGCCAATAATCCCTACATGCTTAACACACTTTATCAGAGAAAATTAAAAGGAACAAAAGGAATTCCTCTGAAGGAATGGGTCTGAATCAACCTAAAAATGCCTTTTTATTCATTGTTTACCTTAGCAATCATTCAGGACAAAATACAATACAGATTATTCTTTCCTCTCAGAGAAAAGGCCACTAGTCTCATGAGTGCTGGAGACACAATTACTCATATCTCTTGCTTTCATGCATCCTTTGCTTTTGTTACATGATTTTCCTACAATTAGACCTTAAAAGAATTGACTCTCACCATAAAAAGGTAAGACAATTTCTTCTGAATGTTTAATGAAAGGTAGTAAAAGCAGACTAGACATACTCTTTTTACCTCATAGTAAATCTCCTCTAAAAGTAAGGGAATCACCTAGATTTCAGCAGCCTTGCCTGGTTCTACTGTTGACTTGCCAACTGCCAGTGAAACAATTAAACTTACCAACTTTTAAAAAGTTTAGAAAAACTTGTTTTGATTTGCAAAGGTGTATGCATATTTGCCATAGACCTGACGCATCCTGAACAACCGACATTTATAACATTTGCTTGACCATGGGGTCAAAGTAGGGAAAACGCACTTATTTGCACACCTGAGACAGATATTCAATCTGTCCCTCATTTAGACACCACCTGGCTGACCAAGTCCCTTAGACTTTCTATACAGCCAGTGGTAAAAAAATTAATCACCTTCACAGAGCGATTCAGAGGAGCTAATTTAGGAGCCTACCTCTCCCATTAGTTACATAAGCTCTCCAACTTACCCAAAGTTACACATCTTTGCACCGCAAATGACCCTCTTTTCCCATCTGCTCCAATTCAGACACGTGGTGTGTCTCCTCTGTTACTCAAGAAAAGAACAGTTCCCCGTTTCCCCCTCGCTTTGGCTGACCCAGCGACAACTACCCACGCATTTCAGAGTGTGTTCACCATTGCTTTGGCAACACAAATATTGAGCATGTGATAAGACGTGCCAGGGACAGCAGTAACCCATAAAGCCAGTATCTGAACACAGACAAAGGCAATTAGAGATGCGCAGGGCATTTCCCAAGAGGCGGAATACATATGTAACTTAATTAAGCCTTTTCCTGCAGGCCTAACTGATTCATTGGGCCAATAGATACTGTTTTTAGGAGAGCACATGTTTAATTTACAAATTAGTGGATTACAGTAATATGTGTAACAACATATTAAATGAAGTATTAATGTAATACAACCCAAACGACACATGATAAACTATATAAGCATATATACAAATTTGATTTAATGTTAGCTTCCTTTGCCCTCCGTCAGTCTGATTGCCTTTGCATAATCCATGTTTCTAATTATCCCCTGGTATGCCTTGCATATAAATAGCTAATTAGATAGTGTCCCTGTCAGCCATGAAGTATGTAATATCTGAAAAAAATACTCCTTTGGAAATTTAATTTAAGATAACAGATTGTGCTATCCAACTGAAGAATTAAAACTTTCAGTTTACTAAGATGTTTGCGCATTTAATATCAACCTCATACTATTAGATTAGCACCCCCAAATGCATCCAGTAGTTTTATTCTTTGTGAAAAATCACTCTGCCAGCAGCTTGTACAGTAATTACAGTAAGATGCTCAAGATCTAAAAATCACATTGAAACGATGATTTTACATGTGCATCGTCTATCTGCTGAGTGGATGCTAAATGGGAAATTCTCAGATGCAGTAGAAACTGCTATAAGAAAATCATACAAATGGGGCATATAGTGCCTTTCCTGGCCAGAGCCAGATGTTCCAGGGAATGACGTTGGTGTTCTGAGCCTGCCAGACGTGAGAGAATCTTGAGCACCAGGTTACCTTGCATCAAATACCTTCTTCACATCTTGCCTTGTCACAGTTACTGGCCAGTTCAAACACCACCCTGATCACCTCCAATGCACACAGAATGCTTCTAAGATTACCTTACGTATTTAAATAAATAAAATTTTGTTGGCCATCCTCTTCCTCACTTAACCTACATTCTTCTACAACTTTTTAAATTCCCCTCCTCCGTTCCGCCCCCTCCCCAGCCTTTAGTGCCCTTCAATCCTTTGCAATTAATCAGTGTAAAGCAAGAATATTTTTCTGCAGTAAAAGAATCCAAATACGTAGCTGTAAGTAAAATGCTGGCTCCAACAATTACTTTCCCTTTCTTGGCTCCGAGGAGCAGATATCAAGATGATGAAGGCTGGAAGGAGTGCAGGGAGGCTACAAGGAGCATATGCAGGGAGATGGTTGAAAGGAGGGGGGGATGTGGCAGGGCAGATGTAATGGAAACACAAACGTCTTTCTGTCCTCTCACAGTACAGCTAAGATTTCCAAAACCATACATGAAATTTAAATAATATTCTTATTCATTTTATGGGCAAGAAATGTTCTTCAGCTTTAAAAAAAACAAATAATCTCTTTCTCATATACAGGTATTTTCATCTGAAGGGAGCAGAGGTGCATTTGAAAGGTTCAGAACATGGAATACTCTGAAAAACAAAATTATTTAAGCCACAGCCATGTGTTTCTCTCCCGAAGTTAAAAGGGAAGATCACACATTTTTCTGTAAATGAATTGCTATTACTAAATGGCAATTAAAAAAATGCCACTGGAATTCTTATTCATCTTGTTTTGTCTGGTACATAATATTAATGGTTATACTTTAAATCTAGGCCATCACGCTGAGAATAAGACCAAGGGGAACAAAAAGCAGTTGGAACACTGCGCTCTCTGGTTTGCAGACAGCACACCAGATTCATCCCCGCTGCAACTTCACTGCAGAAGCAGCTCAATATGTTCTGTTGTGTGTATTATATAGCCTACGTAAAGGGCAATGATGCACATTTCAGAGTAATTATGGTTAATAAAGTACTGGGATTGCAAAACAAGTTCTTATAAATAGCACAGAAATAAGCATTAAAAAGATGGAAACGAAAATCTTTTCCATTGAGGGTGGAGGAGAGAGGATTTTTAAAAGCAATTGCTTCTTGAGTTCACACTCCTTTTTAAGAAGTGACCCATGTGCACAAGGGACTATAGGAACACACTACTCTGTGACACTGCTACAAACTATGACTTTGGCCATCAGCACAACTGAAGGGGTGAGAGCAGCTTCCCTCAAGGAGGAATGAGACAATCCACAGGAAAGATCCTGCACAGGAAGATTTGCTGCAGAACAAGTAGCGTGGTGCATATTTGCAGCCCCTGCTAACTCCAGAGACACACCTCTGTGTGCCCGTAGCCAGCTCGCAAGGATACACTGCACTAAGAGTCCGGGTGATCTGCCTTCTTAAATAATTTCTGAAAGCAAGATATACATTCTTAGTGGCATCCAAACAGCTCTGTATTTTTTCCTCTCTCCTGTAGAGGTGCAGTCGCTTGTATAGAAACTATCTTGATGACATCTTTGCATCACAGTAGTAGAAGTTATAGAATGAACTGGCACGACATTAAGGAATTATTTAGTATAATTTCTATGGAATTTCTCAATTATTTAGAGCACAGCACGAAGGAACTCAGCATTTTGTTATAACAGACATAATTTGTAACTGACAAAACATAGCTGTACTTCAAATAAGTTAACGCTAGTTCTGGAGGCAGAACAATACCCTTAGGTCTCCTGGGTGTTACACACTAATTTATGCTCTTATTGCCAACATTTAAAACTATTTCTATCTGGTCAGAAGAAACATAGGATCTTTTTAAAGAGTAATTGCTTACACCTGAGCTATTAATTCTGAATAACAGAATCTTCTGCAGTAGTATGAGCATATAAGCATTTCCAAGTGTTCTTGATAAAAGGAGAAGTAATCCATAAGATAAAGACTTCCACTAACATTTGGAAAGTGGCAGTGGATGGCAATGAGTGCAATCCATCCAGGACTCAGTTCTAGAGACAACACTGCCCCTGGAGTTCCCTCTATACATGAAATCAAGCATCTGAATACAACATCTTTTTGGTGAAGTGCTTTAACTGGCAAACATAGTTCAGCTTTTCCCAATTGTCTGCAGTTTTTGCACATTACAGTCCTTTCCTCACATGAGGGAATTTATGCTTTTAATATTATAATATGCCATAGCAACCTGCATTATTTTCACTAAATATATTCCTGTGATTATTTTGTGTACCATCAGCAAGCTTAAATGAAAATGACAATGTCTAGAGATACTCTTAGCTGACAGCTGTATTTATTCTGTATGTTTATGCACTGGCTGTCAAAACAGCTGTAAAATATGCATATGAGAATGTAGATTCCCTAGAAATTCAGAAAAATCAGATAGTCCAGTCTACCCCATTTTAGATACACAGGCATTGCAAAATGTATCTCCATTGATGTTTTTATTACAGTCTAAAGTAAGGAGGGGTTTTAAAGCTCTGTAGGATGTCAGTAAGAGGATCTCTATCCAATTCACTTACCAATTTGTCTGTTATCAAGCGTTTATCAGGCTGTGACGACTCCAATAAATTGGAGGGAACTCTAGATGAGCCACGTGCCACTTCAGTATACTTCTCTTTTTTTTCCTTTTAAATTAGATCTAACAGTTTCTCCCCCCACTGAGGCAGTTACAAAAACATGATTCACTGTTGTCTTTTGAATGTTGTTGCACAAAAAAGGTCAAACTCATTCAATGGAAATCATGCAAGTTTTCCCCAGAATATCATTCTTTGCATGTGTGAACTGCAAATTGATATCCAGTTAAAAGCCACCATCTATGCTTTGCTTAACTTCTGCCTAAGCCCTGGCTTAACCATCACTGTTTAAAATCAGTATCAGGTTTGAAGTGCAGAGTCCTGGCTGCAGGACTGTGGTTTGGTGTATGACTCGCAACCACCCATATGCAGAGATGATTCTGACCCATACTGCGCAGTACCAATGACTCTATACATACTAAAAAACCCTGTTTACCCACACAGACCTACAGTTACCCCAAATTAGCCACAGAGTATGAGAGTGAAGCAACACTCTCACCCACCTAATAAAGTATCCACCACAAGTCTTCAGACTTTCTTCACTGGGTAAATTCACTGGATTGCATCAAAGATCTTCAGCAGTTAAGGGCAGTATTTGATTTTTCTGCAAAGATGTTTTGAGACAGGCGCTAGCTTGAACAGCCTACACAATCAAATCCACTCCTGTTAATTACGAATCTTGCCTCATCTGAATGAATAAGCATCTCTGCATCTGGTGCAAGTCATGCTGCTAACATTTTTGTCAGGTGCTTGTCTTCATTTAGCAATTAAACTAGCACAGCACTGAGAGGAGGCTTTTTAATTTGCACTATGGCAAACTGCAAGATGTCTAGAAGCAGTGGCACAGAATAAGATTCCAAGATAGAAAAAGAAAAAAAAGAATCAGGTTTTGGTATATGGGCCTTCAAAGAACGCTCAGAGCCAAGTAGGTTCCTGTCCCTAAGGAACTACAGCGGGAGCTGGACACTCGATTGCTATTCTGTCTGCGTGTCAGTCCTGCTGGCTGAGCAACCAGGGCCAAGGTTCAGACACAGGCTGAGCAAATTCCTTTTCACAGAAGAAACTTAGATTCTAAACACATTTCTGCCATACTTCTAGATGGTTTTCCATGTCCTTTCTTTCAGATAAATATATCTTGAAAACACTTTCTCATAAAGAATCTTATTTTATTAACCTGATACATTCAAGAGAAATAGTATCTCCTTCTCTCCTCCTTGCTTCTGCACTTAGAACCTGTGGTGCAGCTCTAACACACGCATACTCTTAGCCTATGGTAACCTGTTGCTTGCTTTTGGTCAAGACACACAGTCTCATGGTGCAGCCATGCCAAACATTCAGCTCTTATGAAGCATCTTAAACAAAAATGTATTGGCGCTTTTGTTTGGCTGGTTGAAGTAGTCCAACAGCTGCACACCATGATACCCATTTTCTGCACGTGAAGGTATATTCTATTTCAGGCTGATA
>KZ508622.1:13937-25809 GCA_002844005.1 Limosa lapponica baueri | reverse complement strand
CCTGAAGGGAATTCAGCCCTTGGTGCAATGACAGGACAAGGCCTCTGCAACACTTACGCTTTCAACACTGAGCTTAAATGAGGTTTGTGCTTTGCACCAGTCTTCCCTTGACCTTCCCAGGGCTACATGTCAGCTCTTCTGAAGGCCTTCAGGGAGGACCAAGCCCAAGAAGCAGCAGTAAAGCGATAAATACCAATCCCTCACGTACAAATTTAAAGACAACCTGGCTCCTCTCTGGTTGGCTTACAGAAGTTCTAGCAGAAGTGGTCCAAAGTGGTTTTGATTACATACCATGAATGAAAACTTCGTCCATCATAGTCAGGGACTGAATTGAGGGAAGCTCCAAAAAAATGAAGTTCTCTGTACACTGAAGCTGCAAAGCCATGTGCTGTGGCGGGGGACTGTAACAGACTCACTCTTGGTAAATTTAATTAAATTAAAATCTACACTGCAGATTTTCAACGGGTTTTTTTTTTGTCCCCAAAATATATGTGTTTGCTCATGTGAAGCAAAACTAAACAAAAATTTGATATTATCATAGCAATAAAAAAAAAAAGGGCCTGGGATGACTAAGTAATTAATGCGGGCCTTTTGATTAAAGTCAATTTGCCTTCAACATCATGACTTACAGTGTGCCCTAGGCCTGCATTAATAACCAACTAGCACATGGCTTCCCTGGCTGTTTAATTATTTATAATCTTTATTGCTTGTTAAAACAAAGCGACCTTAATGAGATTAATAAAATTATTTTCTTACTTAACTTTAACTTGTTAAAAGTAAAGCAAAGAATGGAGTTTCACTCCTCTCCTTGATAAATGGGAAGTAAACCTTCGGCTCTCCTCTGGCCTGCCTGGATGGAATTTTTCACTATGTAATCAAGTGCTGGAGGAATGTTTTCGGGGGCAGGTGGGTGCAGTTTGCTCCTTGCCTTTTGGGGGACTGGGGTCCATTGCTGTCTCTGCCACTACTCAACTGCTAATGCTCAACTAAGAATTTAAACAACAGATCCTGATAATAATACCACAAATTTCACATCCAGCCCCGAAGTGGGAACAGAGAGCAGGAGAACCCCACTGGCAAGGGGGTCCAGCACAAGCACTATGAGCAGGAGGTCAGGTTTGTGTTCACTGGGACACACCAGGAACATCCTCTGCACGCTCCTCCTCTCCCCTAAGCATCCTGCACCCACACGCCCAATCCACACACTTTGTGCACAACTAAAAGGGTGAAGCCCAGAATGGATTTTTGAATTGCAAATGTGCTTTACAACTCTGGTAAAACTTGGCCAGAGCAGGGCACTGGCTAAAGCAGCTCAAATGTAAAGGATAATCTGGATATCATTACATGGTATTATTTCAGGAAGTTGACCATCAAAGGAAAAGTGCCACTTGCAATTAGGGTAAAATGTTCCCACACACCTCACAGTTTATTAGTGGTATGAAATTCTCTCTTCTAAACCCTGCACGGAACAAAACAGGTGCAGCTCTTCCTCTACAAAATTATCCTCACCACTACAGCAAACATACCTCTAATCAAAAGTGACTTTTATTTAGATTCTACCTCTACAATCCTTAAAATGTCATACTTCTCAGATGTCGGCAAGGGAACACTTTCACATACTGTTATCTAGGAAATGTAATTCTCCCCCTCCCCCCGAAGTTATTGAATAAATTGTTTATTTTGAAATATGACATTATATGATATTTTTGACATACTTCTCTAATTTAAAGACATTGTAAAATAACATTTTCAAGATCAGAGAAAAGCCTATGATACATTTAGAAAGATCTGTGTATCGTTACTGGATTGAAATTCAGAAATACCTACATTAAAACTACAGAAAAATAAAAATGTCTTAGTGCAATTAGTGCTGGGGTTTTTTTTCCTTCTATATCTTCCTAATTTGTTAAATTTTCTTTGTGAAATGACTTTGCTATTTCTGTGAAGGACATTGCTTCTTGCAAAAAGCATTTACTAAGAGCTTTATTAATTGCAAGAAGACTGCATTTATAAAAAATAAAAATCTACTTGGGCAATAAATACCTCATGCAATATATGTACATCAGCTCAAGTGAATTTGGATAGCTAGAACCAGCTGTTCAGAATACTGATAGACTTAAAGAATTTAGTATTCTCCAATCACCTTTCTTTGAAATATTTGATTAACCTAGGAAGACACAAATAAATTCAATCAGACAAAGCCTGCAGAACCTGTTCACCATAAGGCTAGCATTTGTGCCATTAATAAGACTAATTGCTATCGATCAATTTGTTTCACTAGCAGTGGAGATGAAAAACCTGGAGCAAAGTAAGGGCTTGCCTTTCAGAGTAGTTCATTGGTACATGCTGATACTGTAAATCACCCAGCAGCTTCAACAGGATGATTCACTTTAACAAAAAAATATGCAGAAGAAATCTTGTGGCTATTTGGCCTTAAACATTCACAATTGGGAAAAGTGCCTTTGCAGGCAAAAGCAGGATTTGAAGCCTAATTCAAAAAGGCACTTTGATTTCACTGGTCCAGGTGAAGATATTAAATATAGTCCCCCAACCGCTGCTGAGGATCTGCAATTGTAGTCCACGCTCAGATGGCAAAGGCTGCCGCTTCAAGCACTGAGACCTGGAAATGCAAAAGGACTTCAGTCTGTCCTCCTACACCATTCCCTGCCACGTTACCCACAGCCCGTGGGTCTGGCTCAAACCAGCCCTGCCCCTGCTGCTGCCCTGAGCAGTTGCATCCCACCAGACCTCCTGCGACCCACGGGGCTGTACTTCATCCCTTCTTTTGGACTTGGTTGTCAGGAATTTTCTTGTTAAAACAAATGTTATCTTTCTTAATCATTCCCAGTTTCATTAGAGTTGATATTGTAACAACACTATCCAGTGGCAAACAAACTCACACACGCATGGGATGGATGCGGCACCTAAAACAGATTTATCTCTTCCCCTGATATTATAACACTAACAAGTTTAGTACTCAAGAGTTGCAGGCTTCCTAGTGGCATCTTTATGAGGCCCAGCTGACTCGCCACCAAAATTTATACCTGCTCAAGCATGTTCCCTGAACCACAGTCATAGACACAATAAATTTAAAGGCTCTTTTATATGACAGTAGACACTTTTCAACGCTTCCTTTACATGGCACAAGGGGGAAAGCACTCCTCCCATTTGGCAAAACTCTGCAGGGCATTCTGGTTGCTCAATCTTGGTATTCGCACATATTTTGCGGCTTGGAAAATAAAAATATTAAGGAGAAGAAAAACAAGCTCAATTTATTGACTTAATTATCTCTTAGCCAGAAGCACAGCCATGTATTTTGATCACTTCAGCAGTGGCCTGCCCTCCATCCACACTGTTAGCAGTGCTAAGCTGATGGCTTTGAAGTGTGAGCCTGAATACCACAAGAGTGGCGGCAATGGGGAGGGACTGCAAAAAGGCTTTGAAAGCTGGCAAATTTACAGGACACTGATAAGACCTTGATTTCTTCTATTCATTCAAAACCCAGCAGTGAAGCTTATATGCAATACTGTCAATACTGAACAGTGCCGTACTGTAAAGTCCAAATGGCTCCAACAAATTTCCAAGCAAGGGTGAATGTAGTCGGCTGCATACATTTTCACCTTGATCTTTAAAGTACTGACCTCCAATTGAGCAAATAACCTGAGAGATCTGAAGAACTTCATAAAATCTGAGCTGCTAATATAGTTTTCACCTGAGACAACTTCAGAAGAGGCATATATCATATTATTGCTAAAGTTTAAGTTGGAAGAAGGTTTTAGCTGTAAACATCACTGTTCAAAAGATAAATATTTAAACACAGACTTCATGTCAGAGTCTATAAAATATAATATTCACCACTTGGTTGTAAGCCAATGGGAAATTCTAACAGAGAATAGACTACTTCTTTTCACAGTTATTTAAAGCAAATTAACAATGACAGTAATGTAATTTCCTTGGCACGACTCTTTTTCATTTCTTTTCAGCTGCCTCCTGCTAGAATCTTTAGAGAAGTTTAAACTGATTTCAAGAAATCCTTTGAAAAAACGTACTTTGCTATTATATATCTTTCAGGTGTTCACAGAAGTGCAGAAGAAAGAACATTTGCATTTCCACTTAAATGCTCTGTTTATACAGAGCTGTAGATGGGAAGTGACAACATACATTTTCCAGGACCATAAATATTAACCTTCACTAAACTGAAAAGTTGAAGTTTTGGATTGTAGCCTGTTTGGGTAACTTGTGCAGGAAGACTCCTACGTAAGATTTTTGTAATGAGGTAAGTTGCTGAAGAACCAATCTGATATAAGGCCTAATTAAAGGGTGCTGCAAGTTCTCAACTAGGGGTCTTTGTAGTTTGAAATAGACTACTTAAACCCATTTTTAGGGAATTATTTCATATCGCTGTATTGTTATAATATTCACCATATTAAAATCAGCCTTCACTATAAGAAGGAACTACTGATTTCAACAGAACCCTTTCCAAAGTTCCACTGATTAGTCCAGTAGCGTTCCATGCTGTAAGTTCTTCTGAACATACATGTCATTGCCTAAAAAACATTGTTTCATATATGCATAACTATTAAAATCTCAAGAACTGAGGATTCCCGTCCACTAAAGCCAACAAAGTTACTTTCTTTAGAGTCAGTTGGGTTGCGAGGTCTCTCTTGTCTTCTAAAGCCTGATAAAAATACCTCTGAATTCAACTCTTATCTCTGCCTTCACTTTAGTAGTCCTTGGCAGATATACCTAGAGAATACCTGATTCAGAGCTATAAATCATATATGTCATAGCTGAAGTTGAGCTACAGTTTTCAGAGTCCACTGTACTTTAAATTGAGATTTATGCTGTTAGGAAAAGACCTCAAAAGAATTCTTCTGGCACTCTCTCCTCCAGCTCCTGCTTTCTGCCACTGCAGATCCCAGTCAACAACCAATCCATTCCCACAGTTCCACCCAATGTCACTTGCCTCCTCCATTGAACTGTCTTTTCCAGCAGCATCACCCGAGTTATTTGCTGTACAGCACCGGCTGTTTAAGAATGAGGGGCTCTGACAGAACTCGTGATATTTTTACCTACTTCAGTCAAGACATTTGTGCTACAAACCTCTAGTTCTTTGAGGAGCCTTACAGTCCCATGATGCCCGACTGCATCCCTAATTCCCCAAACTCTGTTCGTAGCATTCCTAATTAATACAGGTCACATCATGTGTGTTAGAGTAGGATGCAATGAAATTAAATCTCTTGACAGCAAGCTGACTTTTAGGGCTGTCTGCCAAGAAGCCTAATTACTGTAACCAATCATTTGCAGAAATTACAGAAAACCAGCTCGCTGGTAGTAACTACGCTAGTCCATTGGGGAAGGTGGAGTGAAATCAAAGCAAGAGAGTTTAGGTGAACCCATTAAATAGACAGAATGGAAACAATATGGATAGTTTTGTAATATTTTTGCCTTAAATAATAAAATTTATTACTACATTCTCAGTGGGCTTTCTTTTTTACTAACATATCTTCATTTTTTATGCTAGGGTTATACTTGACATAGCAATATTAAGATGACTTTTTTTGATCTCTTACTTTTGAGAAGAGTTTTGGGAAAACTATCTTGTAAAAATATAGCAAACTGCTGGCACAGGTATTCATGTGAGTCAGCCCCAGAGATACACTGCAAAAATCAAAGGAGTTGATTGGAGCTACTTCTTCATTTCTTGCATTAGTAGGTTACCTAGTATCAGAAGAATTCGCTTCAAGAGAAGTAGACTCCATTCCAATAATTCAGTTTATTTTGGTTAGGGTTTTTTTGGTTTGTTTTTAAATGTCTCCTTCAGGCAACATCTGCAAGTGGTAACAAGGAGCTGATGTTACTTTTCAGAAATCACATCCAGGGCTAGTTCCCTTTCATGGGAGGTCCTGCCAACGCTTGGACTTAACAGCCAACAGCTCTCCCTTTACAAGTTTTCTGTTTGAGTTAAAAAGGTTTGTAACTCACTGAAACAACATGGAGCAGAGATTGCAGTTCATAGTATTTCTGGATACATCTGCCTAAAGGTAAGCTGCTCTCACAGGTATTTTTATCCCATATTTTGTTATTGAGATATGGTACCATGATGATACAAATGCAGCTATTTTAACCACTCTGAATCATTGTATAAATAATTTTCTGTAAAACCCCTCCTAAAATAACACAATTAATATAGTAATTATCACAAAGTACATCGAGCATTCAGTAATTAATAGTTCCAAATGCCCATATTTTCCTCTATGCAAATAAGCACCTATGTCAACAAAGTGTTAGCAGAGGGTACTCCATTAAAGAAAGACATTAGAGGAGTTTCAGCTTTGCTTTTCCCTTCTTCTCTCAGCAGTCTTCATTAATATAATAAAACTCTCATTATAAAATCATTAGTGTAAATGCAAATAAAGTTTTACATTGTTAATGTCCCCACCAGGTCCTTAATCACTTGAAAAGTCATGCTGCATTAAGTATAACATTGATTACACATGATAAAAGGGAATGACGTAGAAGATGTTACATTACCTTACACTGAACTATTAAGGGAACAGGATGGTCTTTGTGTTCAAAACTATTTTTCTGTATTCTTCGTATGTTGGAATCTGAAAGCCATTAACTAAAGTCTAGAGTTTTGCCTAATTTTTCAGTTATCTAAGGAGCCCTGCACCTTCAGGACCTCTCAACTGCTCTTTGCATGTTGCCCTCAACCCAGCTCAATCCTCTCCCTTACCCTACCCCTGCACTGATTAACTAGTGGGAAACGATGAAACCTCCATTCAGGAATTTAGATTCAACAATGCAGCATAAAGCTATTGAACACATTTCCATCATAGCATTTTTCCTACAACCACTCTGCATTTTCACATCTATCTAGGAATCATGGGTGTGATATTTCAAGTAGTCACCATCAGTCAGCAAGCCAAGACTACACTAACCAACCACCAAATTATAGGAAACAGAAACTACACAATACAGACAAATATCTCTGATTTACGGCAATAGAGAGACAATGTTGCAGACATATTTTCAGCTTTGAGTCCTATATATTGCTACTGAGAAAACAGGGGTGCTTACACTTTGAGCTATTATGCTGTATTACTTGTAGAAAGAATTGCTATATATGCTGTAGATGCGCGAACATGATATGACTAACGTGTAGAAGAACATCTTGATCTGGAATCTCTTTTTCCTTGGTTTCTATCTACCCAAAGTTATTTTTGTGCTTCCAGAAGAAAGTCATTAGGACTGTTCTAATTAATTAGTCCAAGAAGGAAGGGGGCTGATTGCACTAATAATCATAAACAGATGAGATAAAGATTTAAAGCATGAAGCCAGGTACAAGGGGATAAATGAACATAGCTTTTCCAGATTTGAGGAGTGTATTGTAATGAAAAAAGTTGGTAAGTCCTGGTCTTAAAATGTTCTTATAATAATTTGTTTTTTATAACCTAAAAATTGAAGGAACAAAAGAAAAAAAATAGTAATTGGGACACAGAATCTCAGTAAATCAGCACCAAAAATGGAAACCAAGATTCCCAACTTCTGATATTCACCATCTTTTAAACCCAGCGGTTAAGAGCCTATCTCAAATTAACACAGGTCCAGTCATGGGACGGCAACCTACAGCGACCGCTCCTCTGTTAATAATTCAAGTGAGAAGTGGGCCTAAACCTGCTGATAGTTTATGTGACTAAGACTTACATGTTACTTGATGGCAGCTCAGAGTTAAACAAGAAAATCAATTCCTCTAGGAAACTGTTTATAAATAATTTTAAAAAAGGAAACACTATTAAAGTTGCAAGTCAAGTATTTGAATTCTAGGAAATGCCAAAATTAAGGTTGTCTGTGCAACTTTAATTCAGCCTCCCAGAGACCTTCTTCCATCCATGCCCTGTATGCATGATGATACACACTTTAATTACAGAAAGCAACATCCAAATGAGTTCTGCCAAGAGACATGCCAGTCTTCTGAAGTGAGATCAAGGAAACGATCTCCTTTTCATCTCAACGTATTGTGTGATGCAGTCATTGTTAGCATATTGTAGCTGCTATTTCCAAAGGGGCTTCCCAGATTTACAGCTTAGAGAAGCACTGAATACCTGAGGCTTTCAAGTTAGTTACGGCATGACAATGAATGCTCTCAACATCTGGTAAGTGTAATGGAGGGGGAAAAAGAAAAAAAGAGGAAAAAACCCAGGGAAAAAAAAGAAAAGCCTCCAACTAAAATGAGCAGACACTGCAGTGAGATAAATTTCACCTTTCAACTGCAAGATTTCCTAACTGAGACCCTTCCCTTCTGCTCAGATCAGTAACCTCCACAAACTTTGCTTGGACAGTAAGTAGTACAATGGCTGCACGCAGCAATATACCTACCTCGTATACAAAATACCGTATTAGAAGTTAACAGGCTTAGTCTGGTGATCAGAGAGATAGCTCAGGAAGCAGAGATTCATCTGTGTCTTACTGGACTCCATGCTTGCCTTGCACAGGTTATTTAGGGTTTATCTGTATCATGCAAAACAGCACTTAAGAGGCATCTGAGCTGGCTGGAAATGAGCTAGCACCAGAAGGGAAGGCAATATAGCAGCATCAGCTTTACCCAAACTCATTAGTTTGGGTGTATTGCCATGCTAATGGAGCTATACTACATCTGGGACTTAGGAAATAAGGAAGGCAGCTCATTCAGAGCCAGCTCAGGTATCTTTACACCACAGTGGATCATGTAGTTAAACATATGTTAAAAGTGCAGCTACAACTCTCCGTGTAAGCTGATTCAGTTCCTAAGCTCCTGCTTCATGGGGTAGCCCTTTCTTCTTGCCCTCTTCTGCCTACGTGCTCCTCATCCCATCCTGTCTCAGCACTAGTGGACGTGTAGCTGCCCAGTGAGCTCGGCCAAGCTGCTGATCCCACAGAAAACTGAGATTCCCACTGGAGGCCAGGGCTAGGTCTTGCTGCAGCAGCGCTCTTGGAAGAGTTGGAGCTGGCTGTTAATTGCAATTGGGAATTTGCAAAAAAGGGGACAAAGGCAATGCACTATCCCCAAGAGAAGTAGGAGGCAGTAGGGACTGGGACATAGTAGTAATCTACTGATGGAGGGAAGAAAAAAAGGAAAAGGAAAACAAAACAAAAACCCCACAAAACAAAAGGAAGAAACACACATCAAGGAAAAGAAGGAAAAGCATTCAACGGTTTAAACAGCCTTCCTGTACCTCCACCTTAAGCATCAAAGGGGAGTGTTTAGTGCATCATCTGTTCAATCTGCTGTACATGTAGCTTTAGGGATGAACTAGATTTGTTGCTGTGAGGGTGGCTGGGAAAGCTCAAAATAGAAGTGAGAGATGATTAAGCAGAAACATTAAATTAAGCAGAGACATTGCCTACTGGGTAGAGCGATTGCAGGAGGGTTACCTGTACATCCTGAGAACAAGTGCCACTTAATTGTTGAAAGATTAATACTTAAGCTTCATCCCCAGGTGGCATTTCCTAAGGCCATGGTTAATGCTTATGCATTTTTTTCATCCCTTTCTTTGAGGAGTGACATGGATTCAATTCGAGGTTGAAGTTCAGAGTGAACTAGGGCTCAAAAGATCTCAGAGCAACCAGGGCAGCTGGGAAGTCAGTACTGTGGAAATCACAGACAAAGGGAAAGGATGAAGAGAGGGGGTTTGTTATTTTTGTGCCTTTCAGTTTTAAATTCTCCTTGGACATAAAGAAAGCTTGGCATTTCCCTGTGCTTCACCAATCACTTTTGGAAATTTTTTACCTTGACCTTCAGACTTCTCCAAAAACTCGTGAAAACTAGATTCTGCACAGTGCAACATTCCTACCTCCTGGAGTTAGATCCTATTTAAATCAAGCTTGTCCAGGCAGTCTAGTTTGCACCAATTACGCTGGCAAGTCACAGGCCTTGTCACAAAATAAAAAGCTCACTGCTTTTTCAATAAAACAGTTAGAAGTGAAGTGGAATTAGCACATACGATCCTGGCTTCCTATTAATTCTCACTGCCTCATACTTTTTCTTTCAAGGTTGTCTGCATAGGAATACAGGATATATTTACATTGCCAACCTTGTTAAACAACTTAATACTCAGCTAATATTCAAGGAAAGATCCAGAAGGAGAATAACAGAGCAGCAGGGCCCGCATTGGCAATTACTGAGACTTATTTTCAAGTTTCAGCAAAAAACCTACTAGCAACCAAGAAAAATTTCAACCTGTAATGAAAGTGAGTATTCCTCTTAACACAGTTATATGGGTGTTTTTGCAGCATTCACACCCGCGAATGCACATGCTCACTTGAGGCTTGATTACTTGAGTGAGAACAGTAAAAGGAGAAGACCCAACTCAATTCACCAGCCTGTCCCTGGTGCTGTAATATTGCTTGGGTAATAAGAAGTGTTACATGAGGAACTGGATTTGTACAATTCATTCTTACTGACCAGTGCCACTCCCTCAGGAAAGTCCCAAATCAAAGGGGAAGGGTAGGTGCTTGCATGTGATCCCAAGTTCGTCCAAATGATTTTTTTTTTGAGCGAAAAGAAGCTACTAGATACCTCTCAACAGCAAAGGTATACCCAAGTTCAAGCAGGATTTGTTTTTCAGATGTCCTACTGCCGCTCTGGTCAGGTTGGCACATGAGTAGAGCAAGAATGAAGCAGAAGTTGTCTATCCCTAAAGAACTGAACAGTTCAGTCTTGTCAGCAAGAAATCAACTGCAGATAAGATCACCAACAGGAATATACACTTTTCCTGCACTATACTTTGATTTCTGTTTGAAGAGCATAAGAAAGTCTACAAGGACACTTCACTACTCTCCACACTGGCTGACAGCCACTGTACCCTGTGAAATGTGCACCCAGCACCCTTTTGTACCACAGAATTCTGAAAAGGATCATTATTTCTGGGGGCACAATCTTCTTTTTGCATGATATAGCGCTACGCTACCAATCTCTTCTAGCCTGAGCCTGTAAATCCCTCACTATATATTTAACAAACTGAGCAGAGTGCAATATTGCTTGCGGGGAAAGCGCTTCCCAGCCAGAATTACCAAACAGCTGCTTGAGGAGGTCCCATCAGCCTCATCCTTAACGCTCAGAATCAGCATTGGAGGAAGGCACACGAGATGCCAGACTCACAATTTAACATGATGGAAGTGACAACAGAGGTGATTCTGACCCATATTCCTCATTACATCGATTGCACCTGAATGTTTAATTGTCATCTGCTGTTCTCATTAGCACTGTTGTGCCAGGAACAGGATACTGCAATGGAAAGTGTGACAGATCCTGTGTATCCCAGTGGAAAACACTTTTTCCTTGTCACGCTGCACCCAGGCAGCGGAGAAGCAGAAGCCATTTGAGGGCCACGCCTGAGTTGCCAGGAGGAGAACAGGCAACACCTCCTCCTCAAACACTCACGGGGGATTTGGTGGTTATTGCACTGTGCATCTCAACCCCAGAGCAAAGCAGCTGTCCTACAGCTCACAGAGCACCCTTTTGTGGCCTCAGCAGTAGCCCGTGTTCAGTAGCCAATGGAGCCACATTAGGGCAGCACCTGGGCCGATGCAATAAAGATTTAGTAACAGGAATCACCATGAAACCTATTGCCTTTTTACAGCACATTTTCACATCCTCCCTGTTCCCCACTTAAATCAAGCAGCCACACATTGGCAGTGTCCTTACCTCCGGTACGTTGCTGGACCTCAGCGCTTAACAAGAGAGGCTGGTTTTGGAATGAGTCTCAAATGGTGTCAGCTCATTATTTAAGAGAAAACCTGCTTCAGAGAGGAAGGTAGGCTGATCCTTTTAACATCCCAAGCTACTTTTAGAAATGACTCACAGAAAAAGTTATATACATTATTAACC
>KZ508618.1:18867-33015 GCA_002844005.1 Limosa lapponica baueri | reverse complement strand
TGGTGAGGAAAGGGTCATACTCAAGTACATATGCCTGGTGAATGGTGTCTCTACCAAGAACCTTCCTTCCCATCTCCTGCCCCACCACATTCACAAAGCTTCTGAGGGTAAATACAGTGGATTTGACTCTCAGTGGCAGACAGTTCTGATCCAGTTGTATCCCCACCATTAAACAAATGCAAATTGTTTTGCAATTACATGCTTCACATTTCACACACAACAGAACCCAAGAGGCCATCAAGGAACCTGATAAAATAGACTAAGCTTGCCTCATTGTATCTTAATGCATAGGTTCAAACTACCATTTCTTTGTGCAGAAGTCTGGGGATACCCTCATTCCAGCCTAGATACTTTCTTATAGTCAGGGGTGAAAACTAATTAAACATCTTCTATATCCTTTCAATAGTTTCCATTTGGACCTCACAAAAGGCAGTCTGTCTGCAGAAGTCTCCTAACAATACTCAGTAGAAGAGAAAGTATTTTCAAAGCTCTGTGGAGCTTCTGCCACAGAGTAATTTGCTGAGAAACTCTTCAGGCTGCCAGAAGAAGTCCTAGAGAGCAAAAATGTATTACTGAAAGAGACTTACCTAGCCAATGGAAAGGATGAAAGCATGTGCTGTATGGGATTTGCATTAATTAATTAATTCACATTAATTGGAACATAATATTTATCTATTCCTCGTCTACAGAATTATCCGATAATCAAGATCTCCAGAAATATCTAGATCTTTGAAGTTTGTCGTAAAGAATTAATTAGTGAAGAATATTGTGAAGAATTATTTAGTGTTGTTCATTTACCTGGACAATTTGACGTGTTTTCTTTCACTTGAACCATCTGGGAATCACTTTTGTGTTCCCCTGCCTCCCCACCCTTTTCAGTTGTTACAAGAGTTTGGAGAAGAATTGCTGCCCATTACTTACTCCTGCTTCACTGGTTACTGTGTTTGATTGATTAGTCAAATATATTGGATTTTTCTGCTTGTTGCCAAGGTGTCAAAACCATAAGAATATGAATAGTGAATACCAGGTGTTGTGTACATTTCCTCATTCATGTGCAAAAGTGGTTGTTTGTATAAAGAAGAAACATATTTACCCTTCTCAATGTTCACTTTCACACCTTCCAGCATTATCTTTGGCCTCTTGTGTTTTGCACTTCCTTCTTCCATTCCAGTGATGTTGGCTTTTGTGGAAAGACCTTCTAGGTCATTTTTCCCTTGAGCTCCTGCACTTTCGTCTTCATCCTTGGTGACTGCCCCTGGAGGCAATAAATTTGTATATGGCAACAATTATGCCACAAATTTTAACTCCTGATAATACCATCCAAGGGTGTAGAGGTAGGAATCAGATAAAGAACAATATTCTGGCTCTTCAGTGTTAGGATGGCTATCAGCCTTTTCTAATTAAATGGTTAAAACACAGAAACACAGGAAAGTAACCACTATGGCAAGATTGTGATGAATGAGAATTAAGCATTATTTCATGTAGTTGAAGAGCTTTGGATTCATTCTTCAAAGAATGACACAAGTGTAATTGTTACTATGCAAAATAAAACAAGCAATATATTAAGAAAGATTTTTGATAGAGATCAGATCTTTTTTTACCCATTTCATGGTTCAAAGGATTGATGCTGGAGGTGTTGACTTCATCTGCAAGGTTCTTCTGGAACCTCATAGTGATTTGCTTACAGGGCTTGGCTCAGTCTCTCTCCTTAGTTATCTGGAGCAAATCATCCATGTGTTGAGGCAAAGTTATCGCTTACACACTATGGTGTGAGCTCCTGATAGGAAAACTATCAAGAAATATTTCACACCTCTCACCGTTCCTTTTGCTGTCACTCCAACTCTCATTCCCCAGGTCCTGGACTGGTAGGTCAGCCCAGGACCACTGATTACCTCCTCTCCTTTCCTCACATCTCCACCACATTACCTCTCCAGTGGCTCCTACACTGACCAAGAGACTGCAGCCACCTCCTACCTTAACCTTCTTGTTGGCTCTGCTGCTGATGGCAGAGGAACTAATGTTGTGGTGGAGCTATCAATTTTGATAGGACACAATTGTCCCAACTAAGTGTGTGTCTGTTATTTTCATGTTGCATTCAGCAACAGCCACAGTTCTGGTGGGTTATGTTCAGAGACCACCCTGATCATATTTGAACAGGGCCACCAGGTCTTATCTTATATTATTTGAGTATGCCAAACCTGTAAGAAATTCATGGCTCCCCAGGAGACTTGTCTCACTAGTTGGAATCAAATTATGAAGTTCTTTTATTACTTTGCTGGAGGAAACCCGTTCAAGTTTTGAGATTCCACCACCTTCCCCAGACCTGCCAAGGAATCTCCCTGTAAAACAAAAATACTGAGATTCATCAGTCAGAATGGAAAGGTATCTTTGTATGAGAACTCATTTTCTTTGTACAACAGGATTGTGAAACCTAGAGTAGCATAAATATTCCCTTCCAGGCAATGCAAAATGTTACTCTTGAGATATTATCTTTTTGCAAAACCCAGGAAGTTACAAAATCATGAATAACAAATCAAACATATTTTTGTTTCAGATCATAGGACTGTGGTGGTTTTATTGTTATTCTGTAGAAAGAGAAACGTGTAAAGCCACTCCCCTTCAGAAATAGACTATATAATCTGATGGTCCTCTCTTTCAGCAGCACTTGATAAGATGGGTACCAGTATGATTTTGTCATGGCTACTCTTGTTAGGTCCAGCAGTTCTGGAGGCCAAATCAGGTAAAGCACTTAGACTTATTCCAGGGCACAAAAAAAATTTATAAAGACTGCTTGGAGTCCTCTCTGCTGATTCCACAAAAAGAAATCACATTCATGCTGGTATTGGTTTGGGCAAAAGATTTGGGCAAAAGGTTAGAAGAGAAATTGGATCAAAGAAAACTGTTTTGTTCTACTAAAATTATGAACTATTCGTCATAGTGAATAAGAATGTTTTAAAACATTTAAATGGAGTTTGTTTTGTTGCCACAGGGTGTACTTAGTGTCATTGCAATACCTGTGATACTTAGTGCCTGTGAGTATATTATGAATGAGGCAATCTTCCAGCTCCAGAAACTTGATTTAAGAAATATTTAAGAATTTATTTTTTGAATGTATAATTATTCCAGAGTATACTCACACACCTATGCTATATATTTAATGTTGCTTGTAGTATTTGATTCTTCTTGATCTTGTGTATAATTTAATGAAATATAAGTTAATTTTCATAATCTAGCACTGTGCATAAATGAGGGACATCTAAAAATAATGAAAGATATGAAACGTTTTTAATGCAACTTTTTTTGTCATTGACTTCTTTACACGATTTGTTTCTATCTCCCAAGTGACTTAGGTTACTTTGAGCCAAATAGTTCTATGTATATGCTAGAATAATTGCAGATTATTTTTCTAACAAGTTATTTAAGCATCATTGTGAGAATTTATATTGCCATTATTCACCCCATCCAGTTTTCTTCATCTGTCCTCTGCTTGCCTGGTGATAACCCATTTTGCTCTTGCTGCTCCACTTCTCTCTGCCCTTAGCTTCACTCCCCAGCCCCTGACTCTCTCCTGGGTCAGAGTAAGTGCTTTATTTGTATTATCGCAGACTTTTGTCTTTTTGACACCTTTAAAGCATGAGGCAGGACGCAACCTCTCTAACTACATGCCCAGCAGTTGGTTACGCTCTCACAGTGATGACAGGCCTTGAATGAAAGCAAATAAAACTGTTTAAGATCAGCTTTAATTTCCTAATCCTGCTTTGACTTTTTGCCAGGTTTGCTGTTTCACTTCTCGAAAGTCCTATGAGTATGGTTTAAAAATGTCCAAATAGATATTTGAGGAAATGAATAAGTCAAGGGGCACTTTTGTAGCCTCTCCCTTTGAACCGCGGGTTAAATGCATACAAATAAGGACAAATTTAGTCCTGCTAAATTAGATGCAGTGAAGAAATCCTAGAGCTGTTAACTTCTTGAATTTGTTTTACTCTGGTTGACTTATTCAGAGTTTAATAACGAGGTTTAATAAGTATGTATTTGGCAGAAATGTGAAATATAACAAATGCAGCATGCATGTTTTCATTTCCAAAGTTTAAATACTGCAAATCTTAATTTGTAACATTTATTTGCTCACTTACACTTAGTGGTAAAGTCTTTAACAGAATTCTTCACCAAAAATGGATCTCTAAAGTCAGGACTTTCATACTGTTCTCTGCAGAATGTCTAAACAATCTAACTCAAACTGGGAAGCAGATGGGCTTTCCCTGAATGAAGGCAGTTATCAGATGTATACATGACAGGTTATTAGGTATTTCTTTGTTTCAAACTCTAATAACATTTTACAGGCATATAAGAAATAAAGCTAGTGGATTTCTATTGAAATTCTTGTAATCCCATTGAGAGCATTGTCAATTCTGTTGAACACTTACTGGAATTCTTCCACCAAAAATCACTCTTAAAATCTCTAGAATTTGGTTGTGATCCGTGGACTCTAGGTCCTTAAAATTCTCCTAAAAATTTTAGAAGAAGAAGAGAAATTCTAGTTAAAGTGCGTAAAGCAGGGAGAAAAACAAAGAATGGCTATTGTTTCCTCTAAAATTCTGTAGTTTTTCTGACGGATTCATTTGGCCTAATTCTGACGTCATTTTAAGCAAAGTGGGTCACTGCTTGTTATCCTTCAGTAGTGCATAATATCTCATGAACTGCAATTTACCTGCCTGGTAATGTTCATATGGCAGCATCGTAGCAGCCCCATGAGCAAAGATTTAGGAAAAAGCCAGTCTTGGCTGTCGAAGCCTCGGTGATCTTCTTGTGCCACTGCTCTGCTTCCCACCTGTGACCAGGTCAGCAGGGGCTTTGAACACCACGTAGAGGTACTTGTACATGCTCCTGGTAAGACACAGGTTGAGGGCAGGAAAGCTGTGCTGTACATCCTGAGCTCCAGTGGGATTCAATGCAAATTGTCTCCTTGTTCTTTAGCGTAAAACATTTTGACAGCAATTAATAAAAGAAGAAATACATAAACATGAAGCATGTTCTTAAAACATGCCATTTTAATCCTAATAACAAAGTGGAAAAAAAATCAGTGCTATTTTCTTAATGCTATTTTATTTAGATTTCATTCAGATACTGAAATTCATTTTCTCTCCTTTGCTTTCCTGTCATGCTTTTCCTATTATTAAAGAATTTCTTTTCTTTCTGAAATAGTTTGTGCTTAGCCTGCTCTCTAAATTTTCTGTAGAAATCTTGCATAAAACATGTGCAGCAGTTTTTGAGATCTGGAAGAGAGGAAGAAAAAGGGTGTGTGCCACTTCTGTCCTCACAGGCATTTAATATTGGGCTAGGCAAATGTCATGGTTTAACCCCAGTCAGCAGCTAGAACCATGCAGCTGGGATGGGGGAGAGAATCAGAAGAGGAAAAGTGAGAAAAAACTCATGGGTTGAGATAAAGATAGTTTAATAGGTAGAGCAAAAGCCACGCATACAATCAAAGCAAAATAAGGAATTCATTCACTACTTCCCATTGTCAGGCAGGTTCATCCATCCCCGGGACAGCAGGTCTCCATCACACGTATTGGTTACTTAGGAAGACAACCACCATCACTCCAAAAGTCTCCCTTTCCTTCTTCTTCCCCCAGCTTTATGTTCTGAGCATGGTGTCACATGGCATGGAATACCCCTTTGGTCAGTTGGGGTCAGCTGTCCCAGCTGTGTCCCCTCCCAGTTTCTTGTGCCCTCCCAGCCCACTTGCTGGTGGGGCAGTGTGAGGAGCAGAAAGGGCCTCGAGAGCTCAGCAGCAACTAACACCACCAGTGCACTATCAAAAGTATTTCTCATCCCAAATCCAAAACATAGCTCTATAGCAGCTGCTAATAAAAAAAGTTAACTCTATCCCAACTGAAACCATGACACCAAACACCTACTAGGAACAATGGGGCAAGAGAACAGAATAGATGACTTCTTAAGGTCACTTCCAGCCTATTTGTCTGACTGTGTTTGTGCTCAATTCCTTCTCTCCCACAGCGACCCGTCTCCAGCTGGTGAATGGAAGGCACAGATGTGAAGGTCGTGTTGAGGTCTATTACAACGGCCGGTGGGGGACAGTTTGTGATGATTTCTGGGACCTTTCTGATGCCCAGGTTGTGTGCAGGCAGCTGGGATGTGGCCTGGCCATTGCAGCTCCAGGACAGGCTTACTTTGGGCAAGGCTCAGGCAGCATCCTGCTGGACGATGTGAATTGCGTGGGGAACGAGGTCTCCTTGTCAGACTGTAATCACCGCGGGTGGAAGATACACAACTGTGCCCACTACGAAGATGCTGGCGTTGTCTGTTCAGGTGCTGTCACATTTTTCTTTCCTAAAGACTTTTGCTATAAATTGCACTCAATATACAATGTGTTGGCATGGGGGTATGCAGACATCCTCCTTCTGAGACAGCGTTTCATTCACTCAAGACACGTGTTGGAAAGTTATACCAGATATATCAAATATATGTCTAATCTGTCATTCTACTTTATGATGCAGAATTTTTTGTCTGTGGAAAGGTACGCTCCCTCTGAAAAGGCCTGTTCTCAGGAAGCAGAGTCTGGTCTTCCAACAACCCTGTGTTTTCACCCTGCTGACCCTGCCGAGCCAGCATGGACTTACGTTTTTCTCACTGGGGTAGCATACAAACTGTGATTGCTCTCTCCATGCAAAGCAATTAAAAAACCCAAGGATCAGATAGGCATTGCAATATGTGGAGCTTTTATTCCATCTAATCACCCAGCAGTGACAAAGAGAATAAGGAAACAAGTTGAAATTAGAGGCAAAGCCATGTCTGATAGGGAATGTTCATCGGGGGGGAATGGGGCTCGGTGAAACTCACCTTATCACAAGCCTTAATGCCTTCATTATGGGCAACTATAATTTCACAGCCACAGTCCAGACTGCCATAGCTGACAACTCACTTTGTATTGTTTCTGTATTTTTCAAGTTTTCCTTCAAGTTTAGGTCCATTAATATTCTTTTCCTTTACACATATCCATCCATTTTGAGTACTCTGTCACCTTGCTGTTTTCTGACTTTACTTTCTTCTTGTTTTTTTGAGGAAAAGGTAGTTCATTTGTATGTTATGTTCTCCTGTACTAACAAACAGATCGTTATGAGCTGGGATATGGCTGATGACAACAGGTTGTTCAGGTGTTTTTTATATATTGCAGTTTTCCACATTTCCTCAAAGAGGAAGAACCTGGAGAGTTGAATTCATGCTGGAAGAAAATGCTACCTAGAGCAGTGCTTTGCACTTAGAAGAAAACAAAAATACTTGCCCCGATACCTCTATTACCATATGTATGCTGTGCTCAGTGTTTTTTTAAATGTCATTTATTTCTTGCTTGCATTTGTAGATCCAGTGCCTACAACAAACCGGCCATATTCAGCAGGTGAGTCACAACGACCTGATCTACTCCTGGCCTTGCACCAAACACCACCTCAAGACCACCGCCTGGGCTGCTCCTGGGGATGACCTGAGCCTCTGCAGAAGGGTGTCCACAATGGTGGCAGGTCCAAGCCCTGCTGCTGCCAGCAACCCTACAGCTCCCAGCTCTATGGCAGTAGCCTGTAGAGGACAGTCTCCGGCCACACCTGAGCCATGGTGTCCTATGGCTGGGAGTAGATGCCACATCAGTATCTTTCCCTGCTGTCACCATCTGGAAATATCACATTCAAGAAAAAATTTCAATTGGCTGTTACCCAGCTCCATGCTCTCCAGTCAACATGGTGTACGCCATCGGAGTAATTTGTCTTGATTTCACTTCATCCTTGAGGAACTGGGTTTGTAGCTAACATACAGATGTACCCATTGCACCAGCACAGTCCTCATGTGGATGATGTTTTTATTCCATATTCACAGGAAACACCATTACAACACTGATGGCCTCCACAGAGCCAATGACCTCAACACTGGAGACAACCTCCATAGCAGAGACAACTGCTGCAACGTTAACAACCCGCATGACAGAGACAACCTCCCTAGCGGAGATGTCCACCACAGCATTAACAACCCCCCCAGCAGAGATGACATCCCTAGTGGAAATGACCACCAGAGCACTAACAACCTCCCCAGCTCCACTGGAGATGACCACTGTAGTGCCAACAACCTCCCCAGCGGCAACGTCCTCCCCAGTGGAGATGACCACTGTAGTGCCAACAACCTCCCCAGCGGTGACAACCACCACAGCACCAACAAGCTCTGCAGTGCAGATGTTCTCCCTAGAGGTGACAACCACCACAGTGCCAATAACCCCCATAGGAGAGACAACCACCAGAGCGACAATGGCTACCACAGCAGAGGGGAGCACACCAGGTAACCCTGTCCACTGTCACTCACTGATCTCCTTAGCACCCCTGATCTCCCTTCCCAGACCTGACTGCAGTGGAAGGAGTCTCCCATCCCTGACCTACTCCAGTTTTAGGCCATTTGTGGCACCTAAGTCCACAGTGAGAGTGCAAGTAGAGCATGGGGCAGAGCTGGGTAAACTAGAGGGCTGAGGCTTGAGGCCAGGATTTCTGTAGCCATTTCTGGTGAAGGAAACTGTTCAGGGAGGGATTTCCTCTCACTGCAACTGGGGGGATTACAACAGGGATCATTCTGCCCCTCCAGTTCCTCCTATTTCTTAGGCATGCTCTGGGATTTGGAATGTGACTGGCAAAGAGCAAGCTGCTGCATCAAGTGTTTTGTAATGCAAGTTAGACCTCCATGGGCATGTGGTTCCTGCCCAGAGGAGCAGATGGTTGTGTGAAACAGAGAAGTCACAATGGTCATTTCAGCTGAATGAAAGACCTCCGTGTGATGTTAAGTGCCACAGGGCAGGGGCTCCTTGATGATGGGCTGCTTTGGGGGTGCCTGACATGCAGTGACTCTGTTCAGAGCCTTTTTCACTGACAGCAAATTCTTACTTACATCCATAGCTCCGGTGCCCACCACAGGCTGGCCATACTCAACGGGTAATTCACACCCACCAGACCCATCTCTGGCCCTGCAGCAACCATGCGGGCTCCCTGCTGTAGGGGTTCCTCTGTGGACAGCAGGGTGCCGGGCTGGAGGGACCCTAACCCAGTGCCTTGTGCCTCACCCCAGGTGCCTACCTGCGTCTCTCCGGTGGGTGGAACGGCTGTGAGGGCCGCGTGGAGATGTATGATGGCAGCAGCTGGGGGACGGTGTGTGACGACAGCTGGGACCTGAGTGATGCCCGGGTGGTGTGTCGGCAGCTGGGCTGCGGCCAGCCTATGGCCGCCCCGGGCAACGCACGCTTTGGCCTTGGCTCCGGGAGCATCTTCCTGGACGACGTGCAGTGCCACGGGGACGAGCCCTCCCTCCAGATGTGCAGGCACAACGGCTGGGGCGTGCACAACTGCAGGCACATGGAGGATGCCAGCGTCATCTGTGCAGGTGTGTGGGCAGTGGAGGCCACCAGCTCTCCCACGGAGCTCGTGGTTCCCCATGTCCCCATCCCCTCCTCGCCACAATCCCTGTCATGGTACCCTATGCCCTAACGTGGGGCCATGTCTCTGCCTCGGCACCTTTCTCCTGAGCAACACATCTGACTTGTGGCTCTTCTTCCTCCCCACCCACAGCTGCTCTGGCCACCCCAGCACCTCAGTCAGGTAATGCTCTTCCGTGGCTCTTCTCACCTTTTTTATTTGTGGTCTGTCTCCCTGATGGACTTTTTTAAATTTGATTTTGGTTTCTATGGCAGTATCATTTTAAACATGCATGACAATTCTTAGACAGGCTGTGATATTCCCTTGCATCTCAGTGACACTTATCTTGCAGTTACGCTGGTTGGCTGTGGGCAAGCCACCTCCGCGTCGGGCTTCTTGGCTGGCTCAAGGCTTAGAAAGTGTTGTCTAAATCTCTAACTTTTAACCACATACATCAGTATTGGCAGGGTGGTGTATGTACTTTGTTCAGAACTGAAGATCTAAAGGGCAACAACATCAAACCATGCCAGGACTACAGGCACAATGAAATTTTATTCACATTGATTTTTTGAGCATGTGATAAAGTTTCCTTATTGTTATGATTTCTATACAGCACTCATAAATCACTTTTTCTCTTGAATTTTTTTCATTTTCCACCTTTGTCTTTATCTGCTTCCCTGATGGCATAACTTCACCTGTCTTCTTTTAGAAGAAAACGTGGCTTCTTTTTCACTTTTTCAAAATTATACCCATTTAATTGAAATGTTTTCCATTTGCATTCAGACTCACAGGCTGTTTATCAGAGAAGCAGTATGCAATGGGTAATTTTTGGTTCTTCTGCTTACTGGAGCTGTTATGGTCTTCAGCCTGTTATTTTTGTCTTAGAAAGAAGATTTTAGACCAAGAGCTTGACCATTCGCAGTAGAAAATGGTACAAAGTGAAGGTCCCTGACAGCCCGTTCAGTCTGAACAGGGAAAGGGGCAGTGTGTGGGTACAGCTGATGCTCCCAAGCTTGAAACAGCCCAAGACTCCCAAAATCCTGAGGCAGAAGGAGTGTGCTGCACTGAGGAGTGTCCCCATGCAGGAATATAAAAAGAGGGGGGCGGGTTGCCTTTATGTCTCACATCAAGTTCAGAGCCTGTGCTCACTGTGTGTAAGGAAACTTCTAGGATTATCTGTGGGTTTAACATAAGAATTATATGTCATTCATGTTGGCAGGAACATGAAAGCTTTTTGCAGCTACACTTATCAGAGAAATGAGATATATTGAAGACTTTGCTCAGCAGCCTGGGGTCCTTATGGTCTAAGATCATAAAATTAGAGTTTCCTAGAAGATTTGCAACTTATTTATCCTCCAAAGTCCCTAGGGGAATAAAGAGAAGAAGCAGAGTAACCAGGGAATGCTGCCTTTCAGGAAGGTACTTCCGTTTGACTGTCATGACACCTCCCAAACCAGATCTCAACCGCAGAAAGGAGAGAACAGAGCAGAAAGCGTCCAAGTGTTACCAGCCCAGCCTGAAGAGGGTAGTCTGACACCGTGGATGTGTCATGGAATCCTGAATGCAACTTACGAAAGTAAAGCTAAAGCAAAACCAAATATTTGTTTTGATTTGGGTCATTCAGAGTATCACCTGCAGTCAGCAGGAGACCTGCTTTTCAGCAGCTGTAGATGAGACACGTACAACTCAAGTACAATTTTGTGGAGTCCTGTGAGTAACTTATAGTAAGCAATTTACTGTAAGTGAATTCTCTTCCATTTTTTTCTGCAGCACTGTATTTTTGTGGTGGCTCAGTCTCAAACTCCTCTGGGATGCTGCAGAGCCCCTTCTACCCTGGAAATTATCCAAACAACGCTGACTGCGTGTGGGAAATACAAGTGGAGAACAATTTCCGTGTTATGCTCACATTTAGAGATATTGCGTAAGTAAAACATTCATTCCCTGGGCAAATAGCAAAGTCAAAACTTATTCGAGAAGTTTCAAAACTTATTTGAAATAGGCAAAGTTCCCAATTTTAAAGGTACTTTCAATACCACCCTGCACTTGGAAGACCAGAACAAAATCTGGATTACTGTAGTATTTTCTGCTCGCAATTTTCTGCTACAGCTACATACAAAATGAATAAAACCTTTGCCATGAAAGCTTTAAGCACTGAAAGATTTTATCACGTTAGGCAGTTAAATCAGAGCTTCTGAAATGCATTTGACAAGGTGCTGACATCTGTTCGCCAGGATGCAAAGCGGCAGATGCCAGTATGACTACGTTGAAGTCTATGATGGGCCTCCACACTCTTCCACGCTTCTTGGGAGACTTTGTTCTGGTTCCTTTCCCACGTACACATCGTCTTCAAACATGATGAGCGTTCGCTTTCACAGTGATTCTAGATACACCTTCAGAGGGTTTCAGGCTCACTACTCCTCCATTCCAGCAGATCACAACACTAGTAAGTTCCTGGTTGTTTCTCAACAGACAAACCTGTTTATTGCTTTTGTTTGCAAAATAAATACTTGTGTGTATTTAAAGATGTTAGGGAAGCAAAATGATGCATGGGAAATATGATGGGTTGGTGCGTGAAGTGCCCACCTTCTAAATTAAGAAAAGAACCCAACATTTGGTTAAACTACAACTTTTAATCATTTAAAAATTCCTGAAGTCACTAATATATTGTTTCTTCTTCTTCCACCAGCCCTTCTGTGCTTGCCTGACTACATGCATGTGGTGATTAGCAGACGCTATCTCCAGTCTCAAGGCTACTTGGCACAGATGGTCACCCTGAATGACAACCGCTGTACACCAACAGTCACATCACATGAGGTCATATTCAACATTCCCTACAACAGCTGTGGGACGATACGAGAGGTACAGTCACCCTTGTGTGCACTGAATTGCGGGACCCGCTTTGAAAAGAGTCATGAAAGGGCCACTGTGGTACACAGGTCTAAGAAGGGAACCAACAAGACCCAGAGGTTTTTAGTGCTTTAGCTTTCCATGCCTTAGGGAATCCTCACGCTTAAGAGAAATAAGGTTTCTAGGGAGTAAAGATGATTTAAAGTAGATGTAGCCTTGTAAGTGCTATGCAGGTTTGGAATGAGTGGGGTGTTTTGTACAGATGTTCAATGAGTTGGCTCTGCCTTGGATTTAACAAAGAGTTTTTCTCCACTTACTTCCATTTAATTATGTAGTTCGGCAAGTTCATTTACAATGTGTGAGCAGAAAAGACCAATATAAAGCTTCTTGGTTTAAAGAGTTTAAGATGAACCTACATTTTTAAATTGCATGTTACTCTATCACAGCTTAGAACACGGAATGTGATAAAATTGTAATTCCTCATTTTAAATTACATGTTTAGCAGCAGAACAATGATACAATCAACTATTCCAACATGATCAAAGTTACATCTTCTGGGCGCGTAATCAAGCGGAAAAAGGATGTTCACTTACATATTAGTTGCAAAATGCTACAGAACACATGGATGCAAATAATGTATGTTGCTGAGGACACCGTAGATGTGAATGAAAATCAGTTTGGAAGATATGACATGCACATCAGTTTTTATGATTCCTCATCATTCTTGCGGCAAGTGCACGACTCTCCATACTACATTGACTTGAACCAAAATGTGTACGTTCAAGCTTCTCTTCACAACTCTGACCAAAATCTGACCATCTTTGTGGACACTTGTGTGGCTTCACCTGATCCTCGTGATTTTAACACTCTGACCTATGACATAATCAGGAATGGGTAAGAGCTTTCTCAAGTCATTAGAAACATATCTGTAATACCCTATCTGCATTTATTTAAAAGAATAGAGCCAATCTGAATTGGTTTAGATCTCATTATCAGCAGAATGTTAAAAGTGGTCTTTGATTTTTTATATTTACAGTATGAGCCTGGAAATAGGAAATGACATTTAGACCTTACTGACATTTCCTTTCACTTACTTCATCCTTGTCTGTATGTAACATGCAAACTAGTGGGAGTGAGGTAGAGGAGATGAGCTAGTGAAAACTGGCAGCAGGAATCTATCTTCCTAGGTTTTAAATATTTTAGTAAAAACGGGTCAAGCGTTAGACTGATTTTTTTTATTCCTTGTTATAGCACATGCATTAGTAAGAGTCTGTCTTCTTCTCTTCACCACTTATAGTCTCCTTCTCTTGGAAAAAAATAAAGAGTTGTCATTGCTCCAGCTGCTTAAAGAAGTCTATATTTTTAAAATCTATACTATGCTATAGAAGTTGTGTTTTTATCACATTGTGTTCTTAGTACCTTGCAATGATATAATTTTGTTTTCATCTGTTACATTTTTACAGGAATGTACCTGTGTGTATCCATGAAGAGTAATTCTCTTTCCCGTTTCTCTCTAGGTGTGTTAGAGATTCTTCCTATGCCACATACTTCTCCCCCTACAGCCACTTTGCTCGCTTCAAATTTAATGCCTTCGAGTTCATCAGCCGCCACCCGTCGGTCTACCTGCGGTGTGAGCTGGTGGTCTGCAGGCTGAGGGACTACTCCTCCCGCTGCTACCGGGGCTGCATCAGCAGGTCCAAGAGAGACGCAAGTTCTGCTGAGGAAAAAGTGGATGTGGTTGTCGGACCACTGAAGCTTCGAGAAGGGAGCAGGAGTGCTGGTAAAGTCATACAAATATCTCTCGTGTTTACTCTAAGACTGCTTAGAAAAGCCATAGATCTGC
>KZ508616.1:18269-36050 GCA_002844005.1 Limosa lapponica baueri | reverse complement strand
TACGTGAAGAATGAAGAAATGTCACCCTCTGCTCAGCAGGAATTTAACAGGGGCTGGTTGCATACAGAAAGAAAAGTGATGCAACAGAGGGAGCATTGAAAAAAACATTAATAATAAACAGGAGGAAAGAGTTACTCAGAAAAGAAACATTTAATATAAATTGGAGTAGTACTTAAGAGCTAAGAAGGCTTCCTTGTTTGAAAGTGCAAGTCAGATGATTCATCTTGAAGTTATCATGCTTCTGAGATTTGATAGGAATTTTTTATTCCTGTTTGGATTTGTTGGGTGCTGCAGCCTTGTCCACAGATAAAATTTGGGCTCAGAGTATATAAACACTGGTAAATTATCCTGTATTCCTATAAATATATTCTAGAAAATCCTTCATCCTCACAGAAAAAAATAATTTTTTTGTTTCTGTTATCTATAGTCTTGAGTTGATGCAGCTGTTTCTCTTTCTGAGATGTTTTTTTACATCCAGGCGGTTTCAAATAAAGCTTTGGGGGAGAAGGGTTTTGCAGATTATTTTAGATCCTGCAGTTCTGTGATGGCAGCAGAATATGAACTTTCCTTACGAGCAGAACAATGCTCTGCGGTTTTTCTCGCTCTCCCAGTTAGGAAGATTCTGTGGGCACAATAAGCTGAGGGCAATAACTTAGTTGGATCTCCCAAAGTCAGCTTTGAGAGAAGAGAGAATAAAACAATATTGCTGTTTAATGCTTGATCTACCTCTTAATTCATTGTAGCACAACCTGAACACAGTGTGACTAATACATAAAATGGAATTGTAAGTTGGTAAAAGACAGGGCTGAAGGATTTACACAATAAATTCTTTAGAGAAAGCCAGTTCATTATGTTACAGTGATGGTGACTAATTTTAGGTTCTCTTGTAGTTTGAAATACAGTGCTGGGTTTCCTGTGATTTTTTATTATAAATATATTTTTTTAACTGTGATTTCTGGCTATCTTTTAGCATTTCTGGCTTGTTGTCTGGAGAAATATTCCCCACTGGGTGTTTCCACCAGGAGTGAATGACCTCCACCTTCCTGCCATGTGAAGACAGCGCTAGGTTAGGATGAGAGTAGGAAAAGAGGTCTCAGTGCGCCTAAATGGCTGGATTTGTTCAATTTGGTTCTTTTATCTGTATCTAGTCTTTCCCCTCTGCTAGTTTCCAGCTCAGGCAGTTGATTGAATGTCTCTGTTATGGAAAATCAAATAAATGATCTGTTTATAATAATGTTCTGGGCTAAGATGGATTTGGCATGAGCTGATTTTTGTGCAGTTGGAAGAAGCAGACCAACCAATCTTTCAAATTAGGCTTTTGGAACTAAAAAACACTGAATCGAATCTCCTCTTCATTGAGTGGGCACAATGTGAGGAATTATGGTTGGTATTAATCCACTTTATAGACAAAATGACTGCCCTCCTGTGACTGGATGCAACGTAGCATTTAAATTTAGTCAGCCTCAGTGTTTGATAGCTCAGGGTCTGCAGGATTTGCTATTTGTGTAGGAGTGTCCATTTGCGGATGGGATACTTTGGTGTCTATTTCCCAGTTTAATCATCACTTATTTGACTAAAACCTGCATACTTTAATTGGGGAGCAGCACTAATGTTTCAGTTGTAAAATTTCCCAATAGCTACCTGTTGCCAGTGTTTGCAATCACGGTATCGGGGCATTTGCCTGATCCTCAGCATGAGAAGACTTCCATGATCAAACAGTCCGTGGGCAGGAGTGAGCAGTAAAGCTACAGATGAAATTTTATGTGCGTCTTTACTTTTGAGTGGTGCCTAGTGCTGCTTGGTTTGAATTAAAGTTCTCTTCAGCCAAACAGTAAGACATCAATTTAATGTTCTCAATGTTCGAGGAAAAAAAAAAAAAAAAGAGAAATTATCCTGAAAAATCTTGAATAACTTCAAAGATATAAAATAGTGTTTGCCAACAGCTGCTACTTGGAATTTTCTGAACTGGTAGCAGCAATTCCCAATTATACAGGACTTCCACATGTAGATTTTCACTGCACTTAGTTTTCTATAATTTAAAATAGGAATTTTTCTGTGGTTAGAATTGGCATATGCTAACAGTTTATTAACTTATGCTGTGTATAGAAGTACGGAAAAGACAGCGGTTATGAATTATGATTCTCCATTTGGAACTTCAGTCTCTTCTTATTTCCCTAACCAGACCCAAAATGGAGAGGGCCAGATTTTCAGCTGGCCTCCTTAACTGAGGCCTCAAACTCCATGAGTACATTCATTTTTCATGCTGCAAGCAGAAGCGCTCTGAAACCTTGCGGGTGCAATTAAGATTTCAGAGCCTGCTGAAAATTCACTCCAGAATAATGTTCTTCTGCATTTTCCTGTATTATAAGTGACATATTGCAGGTGTGCTAAGTTGTTTTTTAATTTCAGTTTAACCACAATTAAATCACACACATTGTATGATAAATTCTATTCATACATATAAATACATACGTAAAAATGGGATCTGTTTAGCAGGTTGTTGCATACATGACCTAAAAGATCCAAAAAAAAAAGGGGAATGTTATTTAAATGAATTATTAGTAATGCCATTATGCCAGTATGCTTAATGGATCTGAGTAGATGTATCTCTGTCAGCGATGATTGTTGCCACTGCATATTGTCTTTCAAAATTGGAATGTATTTTCTAGCACTGTACAAATCTCTTTGCCGTTTATAGAAATACTTTTTGTGAATTGAAACTGGTAACAGTTGAGCTATTGTATCTGTCTTCTCAACTTAGAATTCAGTTCTGACAGTGCCACTGAGGCTCAGGCTTCTGGAAAACATTGTACATTTTGAGATATCAAAAAATATCCACACTGAATTAAGTATTGAAACATGCACAGTTCAGAAGTTACTGTTGCAGACAGCACGTATCTTATATTTAAATAAGATCAAAGGCTGACTGCATTTGAAACATACATAATAATATTAGGGTGAAACTTTTTTTTTTCTCTTTGTGGTGGTACTGTGCCTTATTAAAGCCTAGGGATTGGCTTTTAAATATTTTTTTTTTTTTTTTTTTTTTTTTTTCTTTTTCTTCTTTCTTCTGTTTTTAAGCTCTCATACACAATTACCCCTTTGTGGTAGCATGTGTCAAATCATGTGGATCCAAAAACTGTTTCCAAGTATTTTTTAAATTAAAACTCTCTCAAGCTTAACCCCTGCCCCCTTTTACTAGAGGCAGAGATCATGACGTTTTCACCAGATCACTTTTCATTTCAGCTGATGTATCGTGGAAATATCTCCTGCCTCAGAACATTTATAATTTTTTTTAAGTAAAAGTCGATTTTAAAATAAAGACAGGATTGACAGTTCAACATAACTTTACGTATAGTTGCATCTGCAAAAATATTAAGTGTTTTTACGTATTGCTAACAGAAAGATTTTGTTAGGTGTTTGTTACATAGTTTTATAGCTGTGGTGTGTAAAATTTGCAAACTTGCCACTTGTCTTTGGACACTTTGCACTGTTTTCGCTGTAAACTAATGAAGAAACTGATAACCCTCCAGTGGCTTCCTGCTCAGCACACTGGTTGTTCTGGTTCCTGTTTTGAGCCACGTGTCTATGCCTACGTCCAAGCTGAGTCTAAGGTGGCTCACGAAGTCTTAGGGCCCTGTCTTCCTAAGCAATTTCCACAGGTTGCACCAGCTGTAAAGGCTGTTTTGAGTATCTAAGGAAGTAAAATACGTGTGACCTAATATGCCTGATTAAAATGCATTCTGTTGCAAATAAAACAAGGATTTTGCAGCATTATAGCTTAATGTATTTTAAGAAGAACTGTGTGTTAATTGATGTTGTCTTCTAAATATTCTGAAATATAAGGCAAGAGTAGCTATTTAATTACATATACATTAAAATATATTTAAGTCTATTTAGTTAAAGGCTTTCCGTGGAAGATAATTAAAACACATGAAGGCAGATTCTGCTGGCACTTGGGTATGGAAGCCTTACTGCTGACATTAGACAGGCCATGCATATACCATATGTGTCTTAATCTTAGCATCCAAAAATTTGCGTTATAGTCTGAAAAGGTTGTATTTCTTCATTAGCTGTTCCCAAGGCACCAAAAATCCCAGAGGATGTCAAAGTACATTAATTTTTATCACAACATGGAATCTTTCAGGTCTGAATGGCAGCACACAGCTGCTAGGGGCTTTCTGAACTCTATTACAGCTCTATATATCTCTAGGCAAAACAGAGGAAGGAGTTGTCATTGGCAAGTGAAATGTTCAGAATGCATGAAGTGTTTTATTGTTTGAATGATCAACCACGGTCCCGAAAACATTTTCCAAGGAGTTAGCTGTTTTCAATGGGAAATATCAGGAATATGTAATAAAAGTAGTAATTGACCTTCCTTGTGAGTTGTAGCTTTCTTTTTTCTAACAAGTACTTACTGTGTACAAATGAAATTCATATATTTAGAAGTACATGCAGAATCAACAAATCATTCCATGGTTATTGCAAAAATGAATGTTCCTTTACGGCTGGCTCATGCTTGTTTGTAACTGCTCGTGTATATGTGTAAATAATGATTCGCTATTGGGATTTTTGAAAAAGATGTATGTGTCCACTTTGAGGTACCCTTAGGTGAGCTGCTGAATGAAAATTACCAGATTCTGGATATTTTCATTGCTGCTGTCTCGTAAGCATCAGGGAGATTTAAAAAACAACAACAGACCAACAAAATATCTTTGCAAGGCATGGCAAGGAGTGGAACGAAGCGCTCCTCTTATTGTACCAGGGCTTGAGAAAAGCAAGAGGATGCAGAATAGAAATTCTGGAAGGTTGAATGGACAGAGAAATTAAGTTGCAGAGCCCTGTTGTATCCCTCTTCTACCCCAACCTGGCCCCAAGACTTTGAAAACCCATACGTATGGAGGTGTTTTGAATCCCCAGGGATGCAGAACTAGCAACAATGCAACATTTTGACAAAGGAAAATGTGGTTTCCTGGAAGGAGTTTGGTTTGAAATGTGGTGCTGAGGAGGCACTGAGGTGAGGGAAGAACAGCACTGACACCTCCTGTTACTGTCAATGCCCCGAGCACACTGTGTGCTGTCAGTCAGGGGGAATTTGGCGTTAGATCATAGCTATGGAAAAGGGAATTTGGAGATTTCATTATCGGTGGATAATGGGCCCCCAAAAGGTGAGAGAATCCCTGGTATGAACCTAAGGGAAGGAGGAAACAGACCATATGCCTGTAAAAGATAATTCTTCCTCCTCCTCCCTCTTGCCTTGTAGTTATAAGTTAAAAAAGCAAGTACGAATACTAATCTTGACCTACATTTTTAAGCAATATTTTGTTATCAAAAGAAAGTGATTTACTGATGTAATGATTCCAAATAAGAAAACATAGATTAAAAAGTTTCTGATTTCTCAGATTTATACACTTGCAGTGTACAAATTAGCCAAGTGTGGGAGACAGATCATGTCAACAAATCAAACCTCATCCCTGCTTTTCTTATTTTGTGTGTAGTCCTTGTGAAACTCATACAAGGGTGGAAGGAGAAATCCCAGCTTGGATCATTTTTGAGGGAAAGTGCTTTGGGCAGTGCAGGTTTTACTAAGGTCAGTTTGAGGGCAAGATTACAAATGTTTGAAGTGTTAATGTTAAATGTTCAAAAATGTTAAATGTTTAAATCTTTATTTAATATTGGGTCTGAATTTCTCTTCAGAAGTTCAACCTTAAAATTTCCACAATAGTTGAAATTGCTTCTGCACCCTATTAAGAGGAAAAGTAGGCCTCTCAAACTCTTCTGTCCCCCTAGAGCTAAAATGACAGAATTTTTCTTCAAAGGAAGATAACTTATTAATTTCTGGAGGTGTAAGATGATGTGGGTTTTTTTGGTTGGGTTTTTTTTCCCCCGTGTGCGCAAGAAAAGCTAATAAAGGGAAAACCAGGACTAATGGATGTTTTCTGTTTAGTTCTAAGTCTGTTGAGACCTCTGTTCCTTCTCCAAACTTTTATGAAATTGTATACTCAAGCTTTTATAGAGGTAATGAATAATGATTGAGAGATGGTTGACCTACATGGCAGTATGCAGATGATAGATTATGAAGACATAAGGGCAGCTGCTCATTATAATTCCCGTGTATTTGGTATGAAGGAAGAAGCAGAACAGTTTCAGTCTACTCCCATTAATCTCTTGGAAGTGGGGCAGAAGTATTTGCTGATCAACAGTGTCAAATCCTGCAAAGAAATCCAGTCGGATGAATTTGAGAGAATTTTCCTTGCTTCTAGCAGGAGGTCATCCATCAGGGCTCTAAGTCCTGTGTTAGTGGCTTGCCTTAAAATGAAGCCTGTCTGACAAGGATCCACAATTCTGTCAGCTGACAGGTGGCAACAGAGGGTAATTTTGCTGACTTTACAGTCAGTATTTTTGGAAAAAGGGAACTTAGACATTAAGTATTTGTTTCCAAAATTCACTGAGTTAAGCAGTGCTTTGTTTTTGTTTCTGTCAAACTATCAAAATATTTTTGGGTTGGTGTTAGATTATACATGGTCCTGAGATTTTCTGCTGCTGCCTTGTTGCTCAGTTTCCCAGCAGTGCTGCTCGTAAACCCAAGAGGGATTTCTGGAGATGGTTGTTTAACTCACTCTTTTTCTGGAGAGCCATAAACCTAGCCTGCCTGTTGGTTATTTCCTTTGTGAATACAGGCATTCCCTCGCAAAAGGAAGTACAATTTTCTAACTTTGCGAGAAAGCAACATGGGTGTTCAGAGTTATGGGATGGAAAAGTTCTCTGGGCTGTGACTTTGCTTCTTTATGGAAGAGAAGTCACAACTCTCTGCCTTCTTTACTGGCCGTGACATAGGTCTACAGTTGCTTATGGGACTTTGGGGATATGGCAAGGCCTTTTCTGTTGAATTTCTGTGTAATTCCAAACAGTGTGAACTTTTCAAATCGCTTGAGAAGTGCCCCAGATGGTGTGACATTCTGCTTCATGGGAAGATTTGAAAGTATTCCCTTTGCATAATTTCTAGTTAACTATTTCATTACGTTTGAAACGGGAGAACACCAAAGCCAAGAACTCTGTTGACATTTTGGTGGTGTTTGTTTAACCTCCTAGTGCACAGGCTACATTTGTTGAAAAATATTATTCTTACCTTTGCAAATCATCAGTAATTAATTCCCTTGGAAATATCTACTGCTGCACACAGCCAGCTTGGGAGGCTGCTGACAGATCAGAGTTTTACATCAGGTGCTAACAAATTGATTATTAAATTTCATAACTAACTGATTTATAGCAACAACTTAATTTCTGTATGTCTCTAATGTATTCACTTAATATATTTTCAAAAGTGCAGAACAGTTGGGTTGCTTTGTTGTTTCGAATGGTGAATTGAGCAATGCATATAAGATCTGAATGACTTGCCCAGCGCAAGGGGTAGTCATCACAGACTCATGAAGTACACCAGATATTAGGTGGTTTTCAGCAGAGATATTCATAATTAAGAATATCCTTGTAAATTCAACATCCTCTTTAACTTTCACTAAACTGTAGCTGAAGACATTGTGACTGAAGACATTTTAAGGAGACATAGGAGTAAATTTTCAAAACACTCTGCAAGGTTTTAACTATACACTGTTTCCAGAAATATCAAGTAGGCTCATGGTTAGAGGGAGCAGCTTGGTAATGTCGATACCAGGAGTAAACACTAAAGAAAATTTTCCTTTGCTGCTGACATTTTTTGTTAGCCTTAGCTGTGCTTTGATGTAGAATTACAAACTATTTTAAACCGAGTGGGGATTTTTTTCCTTGGGCTCAGGAGGAAGCCTAATGTAGATCGCAGCAATGTTTTTAATGAACTTGTGAAATCAAGGTCATAGTTCTGCTATCACTTAAAAATACTCCTGTCATAAAGCAAAGCTGTAGTGCCAGATGTGTGGTGTGAATTGTCATGTATCTTAAAAATTTTGTTCCTGCATAATGATACGTTCAGTGATATACAGCTCTGCACCACTGAGATTAGAATCTGTCTTCTGTGGCTGAAATTCATAACTATATGGTGGCTGTTACATAGGTAATCTCATTCATTTCCTGGTGTGTAAATGTCCAGGTCACAAAAACTTCGATGACAATTTTCAGTAATTGGACCTCTGTTAGCAGTCTGACGACAGACACCGGTAGCTTAATGGACATGGATCCAAATCCGAGAGGTAGTTCTTTCTGAGTTGAAATGAAGCACAACAGCAGTATCTATTGATACAACCTTTTAGGTTTCTTTTTCTAAAGAAATCAGTTTTTAACCATTTAAAACCATTAATGCTAATTAAAAATAAAGGAATTCTAAAAGGGAATCTGATACTACCTTTTCAGTATGATATTAGTTTAAAATGTCTCTGTGTTTATTTTTATATTTCTTCACAGGTTTTTCTAATAGAATATTGTAAATACTTTTAACTTTATGGACTCTTCAATTTTAATTACTTTTACTTTAAGAAATTAGAGCAAAATGTTGTTTGAAAAATATAAATCTCATTAAAGGGACTGAAGCATAATTTTATTTCTTTTATAAAACCCAACTAAATTCCCTGACAATTTAAAAGTGACTACATTTTATAGTTTTATAATTCTAGAATCGTCTTTTCAATTAATTGAGCTGACAGATTTAGGTATAGAGTGCGTATTTTGCCTCTGGTAGTTATTGTGCAATTAGTATTAATGAAGGATGCTACAATTTGAATAGGTGGAATATAGTTTTGATTCATATGTGAGTACTTTCTCTCTTACTCTGGTCTGTTACTTCACAGTACATATGACAATTATCAAATAGAATTACGATCTTTTAAAAAGTACCATATTTGCTTTTGCAGGGAACGGCGATGGTATTTTTTGTATTACTGCTGTATTCCTGTGCTTCAGTTCTCACACAGGAGGCTCTTATACCAAAAAATTGCATCTGTGTTGAAGAAACTTCTTCCTTTTTCCCAGCAGATATACAAATCTGTAAATTAATTCTTGCTAGAGCTTTTCATAAACTTTCAGAAGAGGTGATGAATCATCCAAAGTTTCCACACATGCACTTTCAACCTTCATGAGGCTTTCTCTTCCTCTTGGCAGATGCATCTCGAACAGGCAAAATGAATTTGGGTTTAAAACATTTTAATAAAATATGCCTTGAAAGGTTGGGTACCTTTCAAAAAATATGATCCCGCATATCTTAGTTCAATAGCCTGCTTGCGCTGTGTTGAGTGAGGCTGCAAAGATGAAACAAAGAACTGCCTTTTTTCACAAGTTGGTTTGAACAGAAAGAGAGAACCTTGCCTTTAAAAGGACAATCCCCCTTTATCTTTAGTTTCTTTTGCAGGTGTAGTATGTATGTGAAGATGTTATGCGTATAAGTGTCACTGACCAAAAAGCAAATCAGAAATTCAGCACTTCAGAAAACAAGCTTCCCAAACTACACAGGTGTTTCATACTGCTTCTCAAGCTTTTTGTTAAAATTTTCCAAGTTGGCACAGGTACAGATATTAGATTGTTAACTCCTTATTAAAGCAGACTACATTGGTAACTTCTGAGCGGGCTTGAAGTTAAAATTTCTTTTAATAAGGAAATACAGCCTACTGTTTATGTCAGGGCTTATGCAGCTCTTTCAGTATTCAGCTAAGGTGCATTTGGTTCCCCCAGAAATGTTTTTCTGAAAATTGGGCTATCTAAATCTGGGGTTTTCAAACATGCCTGAAGGACTCTAATTACTAAGGTTTGTTTGAAAACCTAGGGCTTCATGTTTCTCATTCTTCTCCAGAATCCCTTTTGCAGATGCTCAGAGTTGCAGTTTGTGTGTCATTCAACTACGCAGGAAAATGATCTGACTCTGGGTCTCCTGTCATCTTTTGTGTGTAGGACTGTGAGGAAGTACTTGAAAAGAACAGAGGGCAAGCAGCTATTTTTCCAAGTTGTGCTTCATTTAGTATCTTAAGAATTAGAGATTATGTTGGGTGGTTGATTTTGTATCATGGGATTTGGCCAGTTGCAGCAAAGACATAATAGGCTGAAGCGGGCTTAACAAACAAATGTGACAGACCTTAATACTGTGGTGTTCGGACATGACAGGTATTAGTGCTTGGTAAGTGCAGGAATGAAAGGTATTTGTTTGGCCGTCATTATTTTGTGTGACCCTTCCTATTTAATTGTATCAGGGGAACCTGAAGTCTGAGGTTTTCAGCTCAGGTATGCTTGCAGAGGTCTGCTATGTCAGGCTCTGACGCAAGGACAAGAATACACTATCGGTGCCACGGTTTCCTTAGAGATGATACAGTCTAGCAAACCTAGATCCATCTGAGGTCTGAGAACCCGAGTCTTTGCTGTGTTTAACGATTTGAAAAAAGACAGAAAAGAACAGAAAGGGTGTTTGTCCTTGATCTTGCTGTGGAGGTTGGGAAGGCTGCAAGGTGTGTAGCATCCTGAGATTACAGTGGAGATGTCAAGGAATTTGAAGTTTTCTAGGCCTGATTTTTGAATGAGAGAGGTATGTGAAAGTCTAGGTTCTTTTCTAGCTTAGTTTGGTAGGATCTTAACCTTTGCAAAGCAAATTAGGAATGCTTCATTTCAAGTTCCTTCATAATGGTGTTTCTAAACTGGGTTAGCAGAGTTCAGCGGGGAAGGATTCTGTCTCAAGGATCTCATGTGCAGTTTTTCCACCAACGATTACAGCTGCTGGAGGATTTTTTTAACAGTGTACTTCACAAGCTGCAGAAGTATAAAACGTGGGCATACGCCTTGTTGCATTGTGTCCTTATTTCTTAATTGCACAGTGCAGATGTCATGAATAGATGTGTATCCTACATAAGGAAGTGATAGGAAAAGTTTCTTTTCTAAATGCTCCAGAAAGAGACTGTTTCCCGATTAGCAACTGGGAGAACATTGATAGTGCTGAGGTATTTCTGGTGACCTGCCCATGCGTGTCAGCCATCCACCCGCTGACCACTACTGCTGTTCAGGACACACGGAGTTTGCTATGGTCCTGTTGGTTCTCCAGATGCAAAGTGTTACCATTCTACCGGGTATTTCTGAAGAAAGTGGGGAAAGCTGTGTGGTCTCGCCCTGGCAGCCATCTTGAGATGGGCTTATTTATTAAGGAAGATTTGGGCACCGAGAAACAAAACTAAAAATTAAAACACCACCTTCTTCTCCCTCCTCCCCCCCCGCCCTTTCCCCAGACTCACCTCCTCTGCCTCCCTGGCCCTGCAGGAGGACAGGGCGTTGTGGTCAGTCTACAAAGGCTCCTCTCTGTGCTCCCTCCTCCTCAGGCTTTTCCCCCGCTGCAGCAGAGGCTCCTCCCCACAGGCCCTTCAGGAGACACCTGCCCAGTTTGGTGCAGCGGGAGAATCATTCCTCCTCCCCCTCGTTCTCCTCTCACCCTGCTCTTCTTCACTTTTTCCCCTCATTCCTCTCTACTCTGTGGCCTTTTGCCTTTCCTCACCCAGGCTTTCCCTGAGGCGGTGCCAGCGCTGAGGGGCCGGGCTGTGCCCTGTGGCGGGGCCGCTGAGGAACCGCCCGGAACCGGCCTCTCCTCACAGAACCCGCCCTGCGGCCCCGCCTCTGCCGAGGCCTTCACACCTACCCCCAGGGCTCTCCTTGGCCCAGTCCACACGGGAATGTGATTAATTGTATTTCATGGAGATTTCTTTTTCCTGACTGGGGTTTTTATTTAACCCTTCTGATAATTCAGGCCTCTTCACATAGAACCCGCCCTGCGGCCCCACCTCTGCCGAGGCCTTCACACCTACCCCCAGGGTTCTCCTTGGCCCAGTCCACACAGGAATGTGATTAATTGTATTTCATGGAGATTTCTTTTTCCTGACTGGGGTTTTTATTTAACCCTTCTGATAATTCAGGCCTCTTCACATCCTGATCTGCAACGCGGCCGTGTTCGGGGCTCCCTGGTGCCTGACGGAGGACGGCCTGGAGTCCACCTTCCAGGTGAACCACTTGGGACATTTCTATCTCGTCCAGCTTCTGGAAGATGTTTTACGGCGGTCGTCTCCTGCTAGGGTTGTGATGGTGTCCTCCGAGTCACACAGGTTGGTGAATGTTACCTTTGATCTAGGTGAAACCTTTAATCCTTACAGCATAAAACAGTGATGGCGGAACTGCAAAGTTTCTGAAAATGAAAGGCCTTGCTCTAAAGCATTTGTGTTTGAATAATTTTTTTTTTAAAATAGAAGCATTACTAGTGCCTGTGGATGTTACTGGATTTGGCTCTGTTGCTGGATAAAGTGTGTTCTAGTTTTATAACAGTATGTAGGTATTTTTTGATCATTCTTTGTATGAATGCAGATTTTCGCTGCATTTCAGACCAGTCATTGATTTTGTGAGGAGATGGAATAATAATTGATTAAATCTGAATGGCATGACCTATATTGATTTGTCATTCAACAACTTCAACATCTTACCAAGAAGAATGTGCAGTTATTTTAGCAGGAGAAACAATGCAATTAAAAACTGCTAGATGAAATCCAATTGTTTTATAATGAGAAATTAGGGAATTCAATGCAGACATTAGCTGTATAATTGTAAAATGGGAAGTAGTATAGTTAATACATATTAGAAGTCTGGCCATGCCTCTTTTGGTGAATTTTTTAATTAAAATGTTAGATGCTCGTCTTTTCTACTGCCAGGAGAAGTACAGTTGGCAAAAAAAGACATTGATGAGGTTTGCTTTATTTCAGACATTGCTTGTGGTGTTTGTGTTAATAACTGAAAAGATGGATTTGATTTAAATAAAGTTCCTTGTGCAAAATGCATGCCCCAATTCTGAAACCACTTACTGCCTTCTGATTTAGTTCAGGGACTGCAGGATTAGACCTATAATGTCCAGCTTTAAACATTACTGTTGATTTCTATTTCACTTTTGGTCATGTGTAACAGCTCTAGCAAACCAAAAGGAAGAATGTGTGAGTGCTGCTTTTTTTTTTTTTTCCCTGCCTTCATATTTCTGAAATGTTTTAGTGACCCAGAATGAAGCTTATTTTTTTAATCATGTTTCCATAAAATGTAACCCCAGGGACCTGGTAGAGAGAGACCAGCCAAGGGTCAGGCTGAAACCTTTATCACTTCCAAACACAGGGGCTTATGGTATAAATGACACACTGCAGATAGATTTACTTTTACCATTTTAAATTTATGATGGCTGAAATGAAAGGAAGCAATAGAAAATGCCAGTAATAATCCTCCCCAGTGTTAAAAGACATGAAATGTCTAGTAATTAGGTGGTAACAAAATCTGGACATCCTTATCTTTGCAAATCACACCAGGTTTGTGAAAGCAAGTAGCAGAGTCCTGTTAGAAGTGAGGGAGGCTACTGCGGGGCAGGCAAGATAGCTCTAGAAATAAATCTGCCAACTCCAATCACTTGCCAGATGTGCAGGGCACAACAGGATACGTATAAATGAGCTGTTACTTAATGGGAGATTATGTTGAATTGTCAGCTGCTTGTTCCCCTTTGTAAGTTTGTATCTCTGGTAGTATTTTAAATGACATCTTTGTTCTTCACTGTATTAAGTGCTATGTGTAACTAGGGCTCGCATCCCTGGACGTCTCTATCTGTGATTTCGAAAACATTTTTTAAAGTGCTCATTGCTAACTAAGTAAGATCAGACAAGGTTTATAGAAGCCCAGCAAGAAATAAGTAACAACAGTCTACTTTGGAGTACAATAATAAATGCAACTAGTAAATTTCTCTTTTTCTAAGGGGTCCAATTCATGTAGTATGGCAAATCTTAATGCTTAAACTGATCATTTCAAATAACCGTGCTTTCTCCCCCAATCTGTTTAATGGCAAGAAGTTGATGTAAGGAGTTAGTTTATGCATTAGGTATTATTGGGTAGTAGTACTTTCTGACCTACTTGAGAACTCTGAGCCTTAAACTATGTTGTAAAACAGAAGTGTTGGTATCTAATTACTTCCATAAACCTTGGCTGGATCTTTTCACTGGAGTCAAGACCCCCTGTTAGGGGAAAAATAAAGTCCCGTGTTTGCAGAAAATATTATACTAGACTGCTCCAAGGCAAAATATTTATTTGCCTCTCTGGTTCTTCCTTCGTTTCTAGTTACTTCTCTGGATTCAGCACAAATGAATTCTGTTTAAATTAAGCTTTTGGGTACTTTAAGCACATCATATTAAAATCAGAATAATAAGTAGGTTGACTTTCCTTCTGTCTTTATTTCTGTGTTGTTAATTTGATTGTACAGCCCTTATCCTACTGAATTCAATGAGATTGCCGACATAAGTAAGATTGACTCACATAAGCACGCTTGCAGGACTGGACTCAAAATATGCCACCGTGTTTCCGTTATACAATATACACAAAGTATTTTATTTATAGATTATTTTTGGTGTCATAAATGATTACTTGAGGAATGAATATAGGAAATTCCTCCCAGAATAGTCCTGTTAATTTCAGAAATGTATTTTATCTAACTGAAAATTATGAAAGAGGAATTTTGTTGTTGAAATTGAAGGGCTAATTCTGCAAGATACGTAACATCCTGGATTCCTCTTGACTTCAAATACTGTAGTTGCTTTTCTCTGAGTGTATTATAATTCTGCTCACAGAATGAATGTAGAAATTCCAGCTGATCTCTTCATTTCTGGGCATGAGATGCAAAATTAGTAAAGATATTTTAAAACATTTTTCTAGTGTGTACTATAATTATGTTTATCCCTGTTCTCCCCAGCTGATTCTGAAAACTCTGAGTATTAAAAAGAGCTTGCTAAATCCTTTTTATTTTTAGTAGCTCTTCGGAATGAAACACAGATCTGTAAATGTAGTATTATTTTCTAATATTAAGATACACCAGTAAATTGATAAATCAAATCGTAATAATTGGGGGGAAAAATGCTATATGGAAACTTCCTTTTCTTCATTTAAATGTCTTTAGAAAATTCACTACTTTGTTATTAAGGAAAAAAAAAAGGAAAGAAACAAACAGCTGGTGTTTAATGACTCTGTCAGACCCAATTAAAAAACATCAACTAGTTACTTTGATTTGTGTTCAACCATGCCATGGGTATACTTAAAAACATTATACTCTGCCAGAACTCATTTTGGCTTTGTTTACATTTATCTTTTAAACATATAAGACTATTGAGGGCAAGTTACCAAGGTTATAACCCCTTTATATTCATCAATTTTTAATCTAAAAAAGAGTCTAAGAGGCAGTGAGACTCAGCTATAGTTACTTGAACACTTAAATGAAAGTGTGCAGTATGTGAACACTGGATGAAATAATCAGGGGAAGGGAAGAAGGGGAAATGAAAGGATGCTGTTTTTCTCTGCTGCTAATACAGAGTTATTTTATCCTACGTTATCTCCTCCAAGTTGATTGTGCTTTCATGGATCTATGGCAAAGTCTTTTTTCGGATTTAAAATAAAGTTACTCGTAAGTTACATACAATGCCTTTAACTCATTAAAGCCTTTTTTTGACTTGTTTTTATTTACTGTTTGCTTTTGCTAATTATTCAATAATTTTACTGCTATATTATATGGGACTATTCCTTGGATCTCAGGCAATTTCCAGTAGATGCTTTCAGCTGCTAAATAAGCTGTTGTTTTATGTAGGTTCTATCCAAGTTCTACTCTGTTGTCTACATTTTATGTTGTTCTTAATGAGAGTGAAATTAACTCTGGGATATCTAAGGCATATTTACTGTTTTTTAGATTTACAGACATTAAAGACTCCTCTGGAAAACTCGATTTCAGCCTGCTTTCTCCATCTAAGAAGGAGTATTGGGCTATGTTGGCCTACAATCGTTCCAAGCTTTGCAATATATTGTTCTCCAATGAGCTGAACCGACGCCTTTCTCCCCATGGGGTGACGTCTAACTCAGTCCATCCTGGAAATATGATGTACTCCTCCATCCATCGCAACTGGTGGGTGTATACCCTGCTGTTTACCTTGGCTCGACCTTTCACCAAATCCATGGTAAGTGAATGGCTTACACTATTTCACACATCTTCATTTTTCGAATCAGGGCAGTAAAGTTATAAAAATCCAGATGTTTGTATCTGCTTTGACCTATTGCCTTTTATAACTACGACCGTGCTTTTAATGACAAACATCATGCCAAGACAGCGCTCTAGAAGAGGATTCTTCAACCATTTTAGATTTTCAGTAAAGGTACCTTGTTAGATGGAGTGCATGACTTCCTAGTTTGAAGATACGATTTTCACTGTGATTTAGGTAGTTGTACATCTTAGGTGTGGGATAGTTTAGAGTTATTTCTGTGCTCAGTATACGTAAAACATCAAAAAAATTGCTTTGGTTTTTAAGTGGAATACACTTGACTGCATTTTTTATGTAAACAGATGCCCTAGTTAGAAAAGATACTAGACATTATTAATGGCTGAGGGAAAGTGTTTTCAGTGGTAAAAGCACCTTCATTCATATTTAAAAGAAACACAACAACCCAGCAATTTTCTCAATTCTTAGGAAGCACTGAAGGCAATGGGTGTTTTCCCTTTGTCTCCATTGGACTGGGACCATGACATACTGAAAGGCTGTGCAGTTCTTTCATAGCCAACGTTATGAGGCTTCATGATATAAGAATTTGCAGCATCTCCAGCGCTTGGAGGGGTTACTCTTATCCCTTGAACCTCTGACCCAGCTTATTTATAAAGAGTCCCAAGTCTTTTTTAGGCAGAGGATGACTTTTAGTTCATTGAGAACTAGCTTCCGTTAACCTTATTGACTGTTTCTCATCCCTATTCACTGACAAAGAAGGGTATTCCCAAAAGGGGAGTGGGGAGAGGCTGTCTTCCTTGAGTGTTTGCAGCTATGAATCTGAAATGAAAAGTTTCATACCCCTGCAGAACTCATCTAGCCGTGGCAATTTGTTAACGCCCAAACTAGGCCCCTTTTACAGAAGACTTCGCAACTGACAAGAGTGGTTGTGGTGTAACGTAACTTACTGTCTCCCTGAGCTGGTGATACAGACCAAATTAACTGGTTTTATTTGAAAAAGAGCAGAGAAGGAATTGTGGAAGGAGAGGGATCCATCCTCGAGTAGCTTAATCTACCGCATAACCTATAGTAGCTGAGCAAATCGGTGGTGGAACTTTATGGATAGCTGCAAAAAACCATTTGGTGTACATTTAATTATCATTGAGATAATGAAATTAATCTTAATTTATTTTGGGTTAATGTAAGTGGAAAACAGATCTTATCGTGTTTAAAAATCTGCTTACATGTCCAAAAATGAACAGCTTCTTGAACAATACTGGATCTTCAGTACGACCCGTGAAGCAAAAATAGACACTGTAGCGTGGTGCACTGACCATGTGTCAGTCAGGAGAGTCTTCACACCTCTAACCTCTGCCTGTAGTTTGCAGCCTGTACATAAGCAAGACCTATTTATGTCCCTGAGATTGGTACGCAAGCATTCTGGCACTCTGGGACTAGTAATAATATCTTTCAACAGCGTGTTTTTTGACCAGGACGTTTAAAACCATGTCTCTGCTGTGTTAGGGATAGTTTTTAAAACAAATTCTTGAAGTTCTCCTGAGAATGGGTAAGTGAATGTTATCGATGTCCTGTGAATAGGATCCAGTCTGTGGAACTTTTATGAATTGTTAGTTTTATTTGCTCAGACGTATTTTCACAAAGGAACCTTTTGTGTTTGTTGCTCAGATAATCTCATCCTCTAAGGAACAAAATACAGCACTGAAGTTCATTGTGAATTCTTTAAAACAATTGATAGATTATTTTTTTTAATAGTATCTATTTATTTATGGGTGGTATATAAAAGAAA
>KZ508615.1:31813-47686 GCA_002844005.1 Limosa lapponica baueri | reverse complement strand
GTGATACCAAAACAAGTGTGTTATTCAACACCACTAAATTAAATAATTAAACACCATTAAGGGTGTTTCAGGGACCCCTGAAAGGGTCTCCATTCTCACATTAAACAAAATTACGTTATTTGCACCTTAATGGTGTTTAATGTGCAAATAACGTAATTAGGGTAAGTGACTTGAGACGGAGAGGAGACCTTTGAGAATGGAGACCATGAAAAGAGGGATTAGGTGTAAGAGTGGCCAAACAAGAGTGAGAGTGTAAAGACACTCGAGCCCGGGGGCAGCTGTATGTGGGAGTTGGAGCACCAACAGACAGGGGAGAAGAGGCCTGGGACTCTGCTGAGCAGAGCAGTGCCTTCACACACAGGGAAAGGCTGGATTCTGCCCCCCGGGCACAATAGTGTTACCCTCTTCATGGCAGGAGCGGCTGTGGTGTAACTAGCTCTAGATATTTAATATTACTAAGCACTGGATTTTGGCCGTGACCCAGAGCTGTCTGCCTGAGCGGTGCATGGACCCTCATCCGGACTGGACCGGGAAGGTGGTGCGGCAGGAGTAGGGGGTAGCTGGGTGTTGAGATGCTGCTGACAACACGCATGTCCCAGTGAATGAAGCTGCCTGACTGCTGGGGACGTCACTGTGGACAATAGAGCAAGGGATGCCAAACTCCCGAAGCAGACTTGTAAGGTTTAAAAATCTCGCTAAAAAGAGAGAATGAAAGGCAGGTTCCTTTAGAGCCCTGTAATCAAGCATTAGGCAAAGCTACAAAACTAAAGAGATATAGCAGAAAGCTGAAGAAATTATTTCAGATGCTAAACGAGTGAATTAAAGGCAAAATCAAGGTTGGCTGCCAGATACTTCTCAAAAGCTTCATCTTCGAAAGAGGCAAATGTACAATTACTTTGACTGATTTTGGCCATTGCTCGTTAATCAATTTCACGGAATCACGGAATTGTCAGAGTTGGAAAGGGACTCTGGTATGCATAACCACAGCTTGTTATTCCAATCTTAAGATTTAAACAAAATCTGCCTTTGAGTGGATTTATCTGTTTAACGGGAGGCTCTTGGGCCAAAAATTCCTGGGTTTCTTCGTTGCAAACCCAGTCACAGATGTGTGAGTAGGGTCTGTGTGTTTTACCTGTGTGTGCACCTGGGACACCAACACCCGTCTGCCCGTGCCTTCCCAAATGAATGAGTTTATCTTTGCCGCAGGCCAATGTTAAGGGAAATTTATCAGTATTTCCTGTGACTTTAACAGCTGTTATTGCATTGGGTCAGGGTGTTTATAATGACTGTGCTTCAATACAGAGCAGTAAAACCAACAACTTTTTTAATATATTGTAGATGACATCATATCTTGGCAGAAGAAGAGTCTAGGGCAAGTTTGGGGTGGGAGAGTCTGGGTGACAATTTTATGGTGGCTAGGTGGAAATGGGGGATTTCTGCACTTCGCAATCAGGAAAAAAAAAAAGCCAAGGTAAATAGTGTATGAAAAATACGTACATTGTATACTGTGTGCAATAGTCCATTGAATAAATTTACATAATGTGTGAAAGTGCAACATATTCAGGTGCTGCCAGGGGCACCTGAAGCTAAAAAAATCATAATATCTGCAGATACTTTTGCTGGGGTTGACCAAGGCTTGCTCCCGTTCAAGGTTTTGCTGAGTTTTAAGGATGTAAGCAGATGTATCGATTTTTTTTGCTTTTTTTTTTTTTTTTATTTCAGTGTACAGCTTTTGGCTGTGCTCCCGATTTTCTCCTATTTCGAAAGGCACTGATACTATGTATCATTGAAATGTTCTTTCTCACTTGCCCGGAAAAATCTCAGCTACGTAAAGAAACACAGCAAATGCAAGAGGGTTAAGATTTGTCCTTGCCGCATATTTATAGCCTCTTGCTTTTGATCGATCAGTATCTCATGATAATAAGCTTTCACAGAAGGAAGCTGGAAATGGAGGAGACTGAAGTGGTTGTCAGGGTTTGAGGCCCATCTGTGTAAATTGCTACCGAAGGTCATTCCAGGAAGGTTTTCCAGGAAGCTCTTTTGAAATCCTTTCTGCCCTCTCCCACCTGCTTAAGAGGGCAGTCGTAACTGTGCTCTCGGTGCAGAAAGTCGGGGGAGCAGAGAGCTTTTATATTTTTTTCAGTCGTGGTTTGCTATCTCTGTGTGATACGAGCTCGTCTCCCGCCATAATTCCTGGGCATCTCCTAAATGCAAGACTTCTCTGGCGCCGATATTTACTTTTCTACAAGTAATTCGACTGCTGCAGCCTGCCACTTTTCTCCGCCCGCCCGAGCCACCCCCATCCTGCTTTGGCGGGCTGGACTGGGAGCTCGTCTGTGGCTGCGGGTGATCCGACTGGGGACTGTCAGAGGAGAGACCCTTCTTCTCTTCAATGCAATCCGTGTTAATTTACCTTGTCTTCTAGAAGCAGGAAAGACGCGTTTGTTTGGTTGGGTTTTTTTCCTCCTTGAAGTTTAACGGGGTCCAGCCGACTGCCTCCTTTAATCGTGCTCTTAAAACCCCTCTGGGAAATGTTGTGCTCAGCTGGAGCCTGCCTGCACTGTGCTGACCCATGTTTAGCCGATGCCTGTCACTTCTCATACGCCTTTCTCTTCCACCGCGGTACTCTGACAGCGCACGGCAGCGCATCCTCTCGCTGCGTCTCCTGCAAGGAGAGGAGGGAGGGAGGGAGGGAGGAAAGGGGTGGTGGTGGTGTCTGCTCTGCATCTCTCCTTCACGGAAACACATCCATGCCGCGGACTCGAGAGCACGGAGCCCCCCCGGATCTCCGCCGCGCGTGTAGGAGACGCGCGGGATCCCGCCGCGCCGGTCACAGCGAGCGGCGGCGGGCACAGAGCAGCGGAGCTGCCGCCTCTCCCCGCACGGCAACCGGCGGCGGGGCGGGGGGGAAGCCGCCGCGGAGCAGGGGCGCCCGCAGCGAACTTCTCGCCTTGCCGTTGGTGCGCCCCGGTGCCCGCTCACTTCGCGCTGAGAACTTCGAGGGGTTTACTGAAATTCTGGATTATGTTCCTGCTGAGCCGATCTGCGGGGAGCTGAGCCAGGGGAGGAAGAATGCGGGTCTATTTAATGGTCTTCTGCCTTATTTGCTGCACCGCGAACGGGCAAGTAGTGTATTCCATCGCCGAGGAAACAGAGCGTGGAGCGTCTGTTGGGAACATAGCAAAGGATTTAGGAATAGATGCAGCTACACTTTCAGCTCGGAAATTTCGCATGATCACCGGTTCAAGTAAGCAATATTTTAATATAAATGCAAGCACGGGGGCTTTGACTATTAACGAGCCCATAGACAGAGAGCAGCTTTGTGAATTAAAGTCTGCCTGTCTTCTGAATTATGAACTCGTGTTAGAAAACCCTCTAGAGCTTTATAGGATGGAATTTAAAGTCTTGGACATAAATGACAATTCCCCCAGCTTTCCTTTAAGTGAATATCATATAAATGTGCCTGAGTTCCTGTCACCCGGGGCACGGTTTACACTCCCCAATGCCCGAGATCTTGATGAAGGTACCAACAGTGTCCAGAACTATACTCTGAGCCCTGATGAACATTTCCATTTGGAAATGCAGGCACGCGGGGATGGGAGTAAATATCCTGAATTGGTGCTGAAGAAAGCCTTAGACAGGGAGCAGCAAGCCACTCACAGACTTGTCCTTACAGCCAAAGACGGTGGGGATCCTCCAAAGTCCAGTGATGTCCCAGTCATTGTGACTGTGCTGGATACCAATGACAATGCACCAGAATTTGAGCACTCAGTCTACAGGGCGAGTATCTTGGAAAACTCCCCCAGTGGCACTTTGGTAGTCCAAGTGCATGCCACGGACTTGGATGAAGGTCCAAATGGAGAAGTCAGGTATTCATTTAGCAATACTACTTCTGCTGATCTACAGCGAATGTTCTCAATTCACCCGCACACTGGGGAGGTGACAGTCAATGGCATTTTAGCTGTTCAGAGACCTCTCCTTGAGATGCTTATTGAGGCAAGGGACAACGGGGCGTTTGGCATGTCTAGCACAGCTAAGCTGCTGGTGGAAATCACTGATGTGAACAATCATGGGCCAGAGGTAACAATTACATCCCTTTCCAGTCCCATTCCTGAGGATGCTGTTCCTGGCACAGTAATAGCCCTGCTGAGTGTTACAGATAAGGACCCTGGGGAGAATGGAAAAGTAACCTGCCAGATTCCTGACAACCTTCCCTTCCAGTTAAAGCCTTCCCTTGAAAGCTACTACAGCCTTGTCACCAGTGGGCTTCTGGACCGAGAGTTGATCAGTGGGTACAACATCACCATTACTGCCACAGACTTGGGCTCTCCACCTATCACCACTCAGAAGACTCTTTGGGTGCAGATTTCTGATGTGAATGATAACCCTCCTGTCTTCAGTAATGACACATTTGATGTGTTTGTGGAGGAGAACAATCCACTTGGTGCTTTTCTCTACCAGGTCTCAGCATATGACCCTGATATGGGGGAGAATGGGCGGGTCTCTTACATGCTCAGGAATTCCACAGTTGCAGGCAGTGCTCTGGCCAGCCTTTTGTCTGTGAGCTTGGCCAATGGGAGCATCTATGCAAAACGTGCCTTTGACTTTGAGCAGCTTAGGAGCTTCCATTTCCAAGTGGAAGCCAAGGACAATGGGTCACCAGCTTTGAGCGCTGCCATAACTGTGAATGTTTACATCTCAGACCAGAATGACAATGCCCCAGCCATCCTCTACCCCACCAGCCAGAATGGCTCAATAGCTGTGGAAGTTGTGCCCCGCTTGGCTGATGAGGATTACCTGGTGACCAAAATAGTGGCAGATGATGAGGACAATGCAGAGAATGCCTGGCTCTCCTATCACCTTGCCCATTCCTCTGACCAAACCCTGTTCCGCTTGGCACCGCATTCTGGTGAGCTGCGTACCACACGCTCCATGCGCTCCACTGACTTCCTCAAGCACAAGGTGGTTGTGGTGGTGCAGGACCACGGGGATCCGCCGCTCTCCTCTACTGTGACGGTGGGCATCCTGCTGGCTGACACCCTGCCCCAGGCACTGCCAGACTTTGATGACAGTGGGGAGCCACCACCACTGCTCAACGCTACAAACATCTACCTGATTGTTTCCCTTGCCTGTGTCTCTTGCATCTTTGCGGTGTTCCTCCTCTTTCTTGCCATTGTGCGGCTCTGCCACTGCCGAACTTGCTGCTGCTGCAGCTGCTGCTGCCCAGCTGATGAGTATGAAAAGTATTGCTATAGCGTGCACATGCTTCCCAGCTCCCACCTCCCACCGGACATGCTGGAGGTCACTGGTGTGGGTAAACTGACTCATACCTACTTGTACAGGGCATCTGTGGGTCTTGGGCCTAGTAACAGCAGCATCCCAAATGGTGATGCTGGGAACATTCCCAGCGGCTCAAGGTTACAAGTGTCAGGACCCTGCATCCAAGTGCAGCAGGTCCAAAGCGATCGGTTGAGTGCTGTCCTCGTGGTAAGTACTTCTTCCTTTCACTTTTTTTCTCCCAGGCACATGGCCTTGCACCTACACTGGGTTGCTGTCGGAGTGGAATCAGGTACTGAGGGTATTTGCAGGAGAGCAGGTGTCATTTCATGTCACCTGGAGGAAACGTTAGTTCCTTTTATATCTCTCCTAAAGCCAAGACCTCTTTGGGTGAAATATGGTCATAAAATGACAAAAGAGTTTTTTTCCCCCAAACATTTAGGAGCTTCAGACATAACTGAAGGTAAAGAAGATGTAAGTGAAAACTAAATATCTTGCAAGCCAAGCCATTGTCTTCACACAGCTAATAGCGGCATGATAAGGGTCCATGCAAGTTTCTAATCTACACTGTAATGATATTTCCCCAGGCCCTGTCTGTCCATCGTCCTCCCCCAAACTCCACCCACCCTCCTTCCCGCCCCCCCATCCTGAGACTTTTTCATTGAGGGATGAGTAGTTTGCAGAGCCAAGATGCTGGCTTGCAGTGCCCAAGGTAAGCCTGTGGTGGAATAGCAAGAATTCAATATTCAGCATCTCTTTAGGAAATGTAATTTGTAATGCTCATCTCTCTTTCCAAGAAATCCATAGGTTTTGTGAATCTAAAATAATTATCTTCTGAGCCTCTGACCAAGCTGGTTTCTTCTGAGTAGTGTGATGGGTGACTTTGCAGGAGAAAATATCTTACATTGATCACAGTGTAGGGCTACAAGGTGGGACCTGTCTGCAGGTCTGATCTGCTGGGTGTTGCTGCATCGCTTGGCCACAATTCAGTTTTCTTACATGTAGAATAACACCCGGGTCTTTAAAAGGTGCTTTGAGTCATCTTTATATTTTTACAAAGTTTTGAGATGTTTTGCCTGCAGACTGTCAAATTTCCTTAGTGTTCATAACACTGACTAACTACTGTTGGCTCTGTCCAGACCGGTACTCTCTGGTAAAAGCCATTCCAGATGTTTCTAAGGCAAATGTAAGAACCTATGTTAGACTGACATGGTATAAACTGCTTCCTGCAGTTGTTTTTATCCTAATTTACAATCATTAGAGGTTGTCCTAAGTCTGTAGCCATTATGTTTATTTTCATATTTGAAATTATTATTATATGTCTAAATATATGTAAATGGCCAGCCCCTGATGTAAGGGTAGCCTCAGCAACTTCTTTGGATAATCAAATACGTGTTCAGCTATATAGCATTTCCTTTTATAACCCTTGTATTTCCAAATAGTGATTTTTAGTAAGTTTTCCCTTGTTCTAGAAAAGATTCCTGATTTGCTTTTAACTATGCGATTAGTTTATAATGCCTTCTCTTACTTATCTGTTGGAAAAGTGAAATTGGTCTGTGGGTTGTGGGTTTTTCTTCCCCTCTCACTCTTTAGTGGACATCTTTTCCATGTAAATCTTAGTGACAAGGAGAGATCTTTTCTCAAGTATTTGTTATTTTATTTAGTCATGATGGTTTACCCAGTATCCCGTCAAAGTCACAATCAGTTTTAAGTTCAGTTCTCTGTAGTGGCAGAGGGTGGCACATGTCATCGGTCTCTCACTATGCAAAGGGGGGATTGGAATAAATCCTGCAAAAGCAGAAGTATCAGTGTCTTTCAGTAAGAAATTGTAGAGTCCTGGAAAAGAGCAGTGGCAATATGTAAAGAAGAACTTGTACCTGATGCATTGGTGCACTTTGGGAATATCATTGATTATTTTGAGGATCTGAGAAAAAGGCTGAGTTAGAACCTTTGTAATGGGGAGTTAAAAACCTTTTTGGCAATCTCTTAACTCAAAAGATGTCTGCAAGAACAAGTGTCTTGGGGGTGTACCCTTGGCTGGAGAGTAGTTCATAATTGCAAAACTTCTATATAACAAAGGTGACATAAAAAAAAAAAAGTGGCATAACTGACTTTCATGTTGCTATTGAGGGAGATCTTGAAACTCAGTTTATCAACACTTTAATAGACTGAATAATAGTAAAAATTCAAAACTATCCCTGATCTCTGTAATGAGAGCAACCAAAATGTACCTCATTACATCTTGCTGCATTTCCGTCATTCAGATGAATTTTTAAACTTGAAATATGAGACATCTTTTTAGGAGCTTTTGATAGTGGGTAAAACAAATGCCAGGTGTCATCTTTGGCAATTTTATTTCCTTAGTTCCTAACACACAGAGATGAGTAACCATAGATGTGACCTATGTGGGAAGTCCAAAGACTTTTTATTAATTGAGTTGAGTACGGGAGCAGAGGCAGAGACTGTGAAAGCTCATCTACCCTTAGAAACAAAAAGATGCCAGCTATTATTAATTTGTTGCTGATGATTACAGTGGCTAGTATACTGAAGAATCAGCTACATATTTATACACACCTTTATGTGTATGTATACAATTGACATATTTGTTGCAAAATTTGCAAGTTATTAAAATGGCATTCATATTAAAATAATTGGGGGTGGGCAGAAGCTGCAGTTTCTGTACTTTCATTTCTGTACGTGCTTTATATTCACCAAGATTTAAAATAAAGTATAATTATTTTAGAGTTGCTTGGAAAATAGTTTCTAGTCATCTGAGGCAGGCAAAAGAACTGTCATTCATTCTTGAAAACTGTTCCTTAGTCCAAATCCCTGTGGACTTAAATATGATTTCTATGCAGAAGGATCACAGACACTGAATTAGTGAGGAATATTTTTACTCATTTTATATTAAAATGGGAGGATTATAATTTTTCAGTGTTTACCAATAGAAATTTCAGTAAAAAAATCAAATTTCAGTTTGAGTGTAGACTAAATTTTGTCTTTAAGTGCTTTCAGACTGAGTCATTTAGAGTTAAATATATAAACATAAGTGACCCTTTGAACTTCTGAGGAGGGATCATTGTATTGCTCCCTAAGAATACAAATGTAACAAAAAAGAAAAAAGCATCAAATATTTAGAAGACACTGGGAGCAACTCCAGACTTATAATTCAAGGCACTGGAAATGACTCCAAAATTGCAATTTTAGCAGAACTTAAATATCCCTGATTATTTTATTTTTTTTAATTGAGAGGGGAGATTACAGTATTTTGTATGTGGAAGATAGAAAAAAATGTCTACATATACCAAAAGTTAACCTAAATTTTGAAAACATATTTGACTTCTGGAATTTCAGTTAACTACTTTATTCTTGGTCATCTTTTGCTACTGAATTAAACGATAGGCTTGGACGATTTTTACATAAGCGGACACATGAGACCCTTTTGTGCTTTTACATCTTCTATTTAGGTTAGAGTTAAAAATAGAACTATGTATGGGCATAATAGCAGAATAGTAATCTGCGTTTCTATCTCTCAGTATTTTGCTGGGTCTTTCTGCAATGTAGCATAAGTGGCGGCTAAGTGAAAAGCATGTGACACTGCTTTGCTACTGTGCTGTGTTAGAGACACAGGCACTAGTGGGTTTACTAAAGTAAGCAGTAGTTCAGTGAGTATTTCTGGGATCATGATGTGGCCATGGATTGTTACAGTTCTTTTGTTTGCTGGTGTTGTTCATTGTGCTTGGCAAAAGCCCCGTAAGATATTTCTACATTCAGGGTGTAGTGACCTCTCTGTGATCTGACATTCAATATTTAGGTTACATCCAAAAATAGACACAAACCCAGCAATGGAGACTCTTTCTTGCTAAACTGTAATAGGAGTGGAATCATTTTGCGCACTGTGGCATGCATTTCCAGTGACAAAAATGGATGCACTTACATTGAGACGGTGGCATGCAATGTAGGCTGAACTGCTGCAGGCTAAGCATCAGTGACTTACTCACACAAGCAAAGACCAGCCATGTGAGCAAGCCTTCCCTGCATCTAGTTCTGATGGGATCCCCCATAACATAGCTCAATGTAAGTGTGAAGCACTTTCCCTTTTTTCTTTTCCTGTCTGTACTAATAACAACCTGCCCAGAACGATCAGTCTTATGACCGAATTGTGAAAATTCAGTTATGTAGGCATATTTCTTGGCTACAGAAGTCACTCTTGAGGTCAGGCCAAGAAAATCCTAGAAAGAGTGATGACCAAAGAAAATTCAGCAAGGGAAATGGCTGTAGATTTCTCTCTTTCTGACCACCCCAATTAACTTTTGCAAAGAAGGATGCAGCTCCAATGTGCAACAAAATAACACTGTGGCTGGGAAAGGCTACGAATGCCTGGGCTGAAACTTTACTTGTCTGGTGTCTGCCTTGGAGTACTATTTTTAGAGGTAGTGAAAAGGAAGGTGACAGAAGGAGCAGCTTGAGACAAAGGGCTTGAGGGGATGTAGAGAATAATGTGACTGTACTTGGAGATGCACAAGGCAAAGACAACGACGGGCAGGGAAGGATGAGATTGGATGGTGACCTGAGCTGAGGGAGGGTAGATGTGAGTAGTAATTCTTGTATGAAAGTGTATAACAAAAAAAACACAATTTGGATCAGGTCCAGTCCTTTCCTATACCAGCCACCATTTAATTGTAAAACTTCAAATTCAAAGCTGTAAATTTTAATTGTAAAAATACTGTTTCTAGTTGCAAAATTCACTATGTTGTGCCCATTATTTATATTGGAAAGTTATTCCTCTTAGGCTTTGAAACTCTTTTTTGCCATCCTGTCAACAGTTATTTGCTGTGAATTTGTAGACATTTGTTCTTGTGCCAGCAATATCCTTTTAATATAAGTAGTTCTTTACCTTCTTAGCAGCTTGCTTTCTTCATAGCTTACAGAGCAACCACTTCTTTTCCTAGGTTTTGTTTGACTAAGCTAAACAAGTCAACTTCTTTCAGCCTTTTTTCTAAGGTCACCTCTGCACTTGTCTGATCATGTCCATTCTCTATGTCTGTTCTTCCTTTGTGGATATATATTTATTGCAAATATGTAACCAGAATTACGTACAATATTTCAGACAAAGGCTGATAGGAATATTTCAGACAGTGATAGGAATACTGTCCAGGGAATAGAGAATGCATCACCTGATACATCTTGGGATGGCAGTTACCTTCTCCATAGTTGTAATACATTGATTGATCAGTCATGTAAGTGATATTGAGAACTTTTTTTGGGGTAGAGGTGGGTGGGGTAAGGTTGGTTCCCAACATGGTTGTTTCTTCTGCCTAACTTCATCCATCTAAATGCCTAATGTTTGAACCTTAGCCACCTGCTGAGAACAACTCATCCTGTTCATCTTAAACAGAAGAGTTTAGACATAATCTAGACATAGCACCAAGACTAGATGCACCACTTTTAAATGTGTGAAACTAGCTGATATAAGTAGCACCTTATGGGAATCTGCACTTTGAGTTATTAGACGTCATCCTTTTCTGTGACAGGTGTCAAGTTGTTCCTGCAGTGAATGATGCCATATCATTGCCGTCTTCAATTATTGTTAGAACAGGCAAACTTCTTCTGCCATTGTTAAACTTTTCAGTGTATTGCTGTATTGAGAGTTTTACTGAAATCAGGATAGATAAGATTCATTTCAGTTTGTGTTATCATTCAAGAGAATTGAAAACCAGTCTAGCAAACAGTTGTGTTTGATAAATTTGTGAGAATTTTCCTTCCTTTTCAGTGTACTTTCATTTGTCATCTATTCCTTCCTCCAAATTTTTATCCAAACAGGCAAGCTATTGGGCTTGTCACCCTAAATTGCTAGCACTGCGGTTGCTTTTCTCCAATCTGATCATTCTACTCCAGACTTGACAGGTTTATCTTAAAAAAAAACAAACACAACACCAAAAACCACCACCGACAACAAACCCAAACAAAAAATTCCAAAACAAAAACAAACCCTCCTCAATCCTGTGCTCTTATTTATCATTTCTTTTAGAAATCTGTGATGGAAATCAGGTAGTGGACATTTGAGGATGCTGAAGGATACTGTATTTTACTTCTGCCTTGGTGATAGCAATTTCCATTCCCTCAGAGTAATTTGTCACATAGTCAACATCATGCTCAAGATATTGAAAATAGAGGAAAATATAGAGGGGGATGATTGGTCCACATGTTTTGTACTATTGGCCTGTGCATCCCCTGTATCCTGTTGGAGAAGGCTGCTGGGCTTTTAGTGTGGTCCAATATAACAGTACTCGTGCTATGTAGTTTTGGGTTTGCTGTTAGCTTGTTTCAGTGTACCAAAAGGAATTCTGCTAATCTTGCCGATGACTATTTGAAGTCACAATTAATCAAAAGAACAGCAACAGAATCTAACAGCAAAACTGAAAAGGGAGGCAAGCGGCCACATGGGAATTAGGATATTCAGTTGAGAGTTGTAAGGCAAAGAAAAGGGACAACAACTCAAAGATTTGATACTATCAGAGGCATTTGTAGAATAAAAGCTAATTTGACAACTGTGGCAAGTGGGAAATAAATATCAGAGAAAGAAGGTAGGTTAAAAAATGAAGAAAAACTTGGTACTCTTTAGTCTTTGAGCAGTCTCTCCAAGGAAAATGAACACATTTTAGTTCTTTGTGTTCTTTCTTCTCCAGAGGAATGATTTTTATATTTTGATCTGTTATTTCTTCCATCTCCTCCTGCGCTTGTCCCAGCCTGATGGGTCTTGACACCTCATTCAGTGGCTTTTAATTTCTTTCTTATTCTGCAAAAGCTGCCTTCTCACAGTCAAACATCTTTGCGTGATTGGTCTGCAAAATCAAAGTTTATGATGAGGCTGTTGGTTCCAAAAAGTTCTGTGCTATTCCTCATCCTTTTCCAATTCCTTTGTACGGGGCAGAAGCCAGGCAAAGAAGTTTTACAGCTAAAAAGGGTCTTCATCTTTTGAACTACATAGCTGTTTCCTATCTGTCTTGGGAATGTATTTTAAATAGCTGTTAGGCTCTACTTTCTAGACAATAGTTATTTTGGTGATTGGCGTAGTATCCTTATGGTTAAAGCAATTTTCATCACATGGCATTGAATTCACAGGGTTGTGGTAAGACCTATAGCATTAAGACATGAAGAAATTTCAAGATAAGCCTCACTTCAGTCTTCTAACTTTGTGTGACTCCATGAATCTCAATAGAAGAGAAATATGGAGCTACTGGAGAGAGTTCAATGGAGAGCCTCTAAGATAACTAAGGAACTGGAGCATCTCTCATATGAGGAAGGGCTGAGAGAAGAGAAGGCTCAGGGCAGATCTTGTCAATGTATGGAAATATCTGAAGGGAGGGTGTAAATAAGACTGAGACAGGTTCTTTTCAGTGGTGCCCAGCGAGAGGAAAAGAGTAGCTTCTGTCTAAGCATAATGATTTAGATATTTATTATTATTATTATTGTGAGGATGCTCAGCTCTGGCACAGATTTCCTAGGGAGGTTGTGGCGTCTCCACCCTTGGAGATGCCCAAAAGCCATCTGGACATGCTCCTGGACAGCCTGCTTTACTTGGTTCTGCTTGAGCAGTGAGGTTAGACAAGATGACCTCCAAAGGTCCCTTCCAACCTCAACCAGCCTGTGATTCTGTGTTGTCCTTAATGGAGGAGTGTGCTGGGTGTGCCCTACCTTACAGACCTGTGCGATAATGACCGAGAAAAGGTGCACCTTCTGGGATGTGGAGTATATCCTCTATTAGGTTTCCTGGTGGATAAGATACTCTTGGGCAGTTGCTGGGCTGCAAACACGAGATATATGTTGCTTAAGCGTGAGCAAATGCTTGAGGAGTGCAGCGAGAAATTGAAGAGTGTTTTTTTGCTGGTTGGTTTTTTTTTTTTGACTTAACAAGTTTAAGCCTTTGGTATATCACAACTGAGATAATAATAACTAAATTAGGCAGGTCATTTCAAAGTTACAAGATTTAGAAAAACTGCTGGGTTTTGTGTTTGTGCCTAGAACACCGACCAACTGTGCTGGTCTATAACAAGCAATGTTCCTAGACATCTATTGCTCAGTCAAAATTAGCACAGTGGGGACTGGGGGGGATGGGTTAATGTAACAAATTTTTTTAGCAACTTGGTACTCTGTGAGAAGATGATCTGTTCGTATGATCTGTGGTGCCAAGGAATTTCTGTCTGAAACATCACACTCCATAGACTTTGATGAGAGTCAATTTTTGTTTGTATGTACTTTGGGGAATCTTTTTTTGGATAGAACATTTTTATTTCAGTTGACTCAGTTTTCTTCTTTGTGGAATGCCAGTCTCATGGAGCATGGCCTGTATCAATTCTATTGTATATGTATATTTATTCCTTCAAGTGAATGCTTCACTTGTTTGGCTTTTGCTGTTGTATTTTTTTTATTTGTTTTTGTGGGGGGTTTTTTGTTTGTTTGGGCAGTCATGAATACTCTAGAGATAATCAAACTCTAAAGCTATTTGTTTGTAATATAGTATTGGTAGGAAGGAAATCTGGTGGAAAAAGAAAGTGATTTCTTCCTTCCAGTCAGACGAAATACAGCTGCTACCTTATCTCACCTCTTTTGGGCTGGCGAAGGAAAATCACCCTAGTAAGTGACTTGTCTAATCTCAATTGCCAGCTGGAATACCTTCAAAGGATTTTGAGTTGTTGGTTTAGGCACTTTCATCTTTCTTTTAATATTATTATATATTTGCCCAGGGAATAGAATTAGTGAGTTCCTGTCTTCTCTTTTACAACATCACGCTTCTCTGCAAGGCATTTAATCTCTTTAATGTATCTCACCTTATTTGAAAAGCTACAAGAAAAATTAACCTGAGCTAATGCAGAACATGGAAAGATGCCAGTTTGATCATGGTCAGAACATATCTGTAGAATACAAATCCATGCTGAAAAATATTATCATTTTGGAGCTTTTCATCTGGTGACGTCCTTTACTACTGTAATGTTATGTCTCATGAAAAAGCTTTTCTTCATTTAGGTTCTTGGAAAACTTAGAAAACAGCCAATATTGGAGTTAAACTTGATTGGGGAAAAAAATAACCCAACAAACAAAAAAAAACGAACACCCTTCTCCCCCCGCCAAAACACACATACACACTAAAAAACACCCAAAAAACCAAAAACCACCGAAAAATCCCACGTAAAATATGAGACAGGAATTAACGGTAGTTTTCTGCTACCTAATGGACATTGCATGATGGAAAGTGTCACAGGTGTAGTTATTAACTTCACTCATAAGAGAGAAGTAGTGAAAAATTTATTAATATAAAACAGTGATCTAACAAATTTAATAGTGAATGTGACAGTGTTTTACGAGATTCGATGGCAAGGGACACTTAGTTATTTATTGCACAGAGGCCAGGGTCAGACAGGCTGTCAGGGAGACCCTCCCATTGAGTCACGAGGTTCAGAAAGGACCCCCTGGCTTTCTAAACTCCTTTTCAGAGAGGAGTCTTGGGTGCAGGTGGATCCAGTCCTAGTCCCAGACTTGGTCAATGGTTTATGTCTAAAGGATTATACATGTGCAATCAATCCTTTATATCACTTAGATCAGATTTCAAAGTTTAGCATGCTATTAGTCACTTACTGAGGATCTCTTGTGGCAAGGAATCTCTCAGCCTCGAGGAGTAAGCCTTAAGTGAGCACCCCCACTCAAGGGGAGAACCTGGTGTGCAGCCGCTGCCATACAGGAGAGCTCAAAGGGCTCTTGGGCTGTCCACTATCTATAGAGTAAGATAATTGACCTATAGTCATGTTTGCATGGGAACAAAATATGTAGGTCCCCACTCCAGACGGTGTTTTGGCTGTGTTGCCAGCCTTCCCCCAGAGTCCAGGTGCAACTCATCACAACTCCCACTGATGGTTATGACTTGAGCAGGAGCTGTGTGTGGGTGCGGGTGTGTGAAATGGGGAGAGCACACCGCTGCAGAAAGAGATGAAATGGTTACAAAGCAAGGCAAATTCTTGCTGGACGTGAGGAAGAAATTCTTCCTTGTGAGAGTGATGCAACCCAGGACCCAGAGAGGTGTTGGAATCTCCATCCTTGGAAATACTCAAAGCTTGACTGGACAAAGGTTCTGAGCAACCTAATCTACCTGTCAGGTTAGCCCTCCTTCCTTTGAGTAGGAGATTGAAGTAGAGACCTCCCAAGGTCCTTTCCACCCTAATTTTTTTCTGTGATTCTTTGAAATGTGGCAAAATATAAACATTTAAAAATTGTCTTTCCAAAAATGGTGCTTTATTCCATTTTCACAACCTGTGCTGAGGTGTTTTTAGGGGTTCTGAAACTACTGTATATTTCCCAATAGATGCCTAAATCCCACTGTGAAAGGTAAGAAAATCATGCCAAAATACCTGAATTCCTTTCCTGTCAAATCCACAGCTGGTGGCATCCCCTGTCAGGGATCCTAATTCTGGGTTGTACCCAGCTGTCCCCAGCTGCAACTACAGTGATGACCATACTCAAATAGCACAAGTGTAGGAAGCTCTGCTTTGCCACAGAAGCACAAGATCAAAACCACACAGACCAAGCTCTTCGGGAAAGTTT
>KZ508615.1:5867-31733 GCA_002844005.1 Limosa lapponica baueri | reverse complement strand
TAATTCAGCTCCCACAGGAAGCACAGATCTTACCTTTATCCTCAGCTACATATAACTGATCTAACTGAAAATATTTTAAGTTTCTTCTCTCTCTTTCCCCTTATAAAATAAGAGTTTCTTAGATAAAGCAGCATTATAGAAATAATGAGCCTGGTGACAGAGTTGAAATGGCTGTTGGTCATGTGCGCACATGGTTCTAGGATAACTGGGAATAGGAGAGATGCTCCATGGTGTAGTATCCTCATTCAATGGGAAAATGTGGAAATGGCTTTACTGCAGCTATTAGTTTGTGGTATGCTATATAAGAATCTGTAGATCAAATCCTACTCTACCTTTCAAATTTCTGCTCTTTCTGCTGTGAAATTCACAGGTTCTGTTAGTCTGTCTTGAACCTTTTGGTAACTCTGGCACCCAAGTGAAGTTGATGGAAAGAGATTATACACCATCATTGTAGTTTGGTTCACTGTTTGATAAAAGCAATGATGAATGTAATCAGGAAGTTGATTAAAGGAAATGTCAGTATGTCATGATACATACTGAATAATTTAATCTTCTACATATGGCCTGATTTGAAAAAATACATTATGCTTATGGTTTTTGCTTCTCCTGGATACATTTTGTGAACTGTTGAAAGTAGTGCTAAAGAGGCAGCCAAATTAATGGGGTAGAGATATCTGCCAGATTAGAAATACTAGTAAGATGAAAGAACAAAAGAGAAGTGTTTGGGGTTTCTTTTCTAGTGCTCTTAGTTTAAGTATCATTCTGATTTAATCTAAAATACAGTATACTGGAAATAATTATTAGTACTTCAAAATGAACCTGTACCTACCTAGTCCTATGCTTGCACTGTATCATTGATACCAGCTGAGGGCTAACTATCTGTGCTGGTGGCGGCAACTGCACCAATCCTTCCAAACTGAAATCTGGTAAGGAGTTTTTAATTCCTTTTTCCTGCTACCAGATAGCAAGGAGGTTTTTGGAATAATTAATAAATTTCTCCTTTAAAATGTGAAATTATAAGGCCATCCATAAAATTCCTTTGTAGTGCCCTTTTGAATGCTTACTTATCTATTTGCAATCAAGATGCTATTTAATTTCATCAGAATTTATTCAGTTGTACTACTGACCACAAGATTGTTAAAAGCACAAAGTATACATGGGGGAAAGAGGAACATTTGAGTACCTGCAAACATATTTCACCTCACTTCACAGCCTTATTATCCATCCCCTCATTGGAGATTCTTATCTGAACTATTGTAAGACTCATGGAGAAGTTTAACTTTTACACTGGGTTTAATATTCAAGATTAGACAGCTTGCAGACTTTCAGGACTGCCATTGATGTTGTTCTCCCATTAGGGAAGGGAGATAATTATTGAATGAGACAGCACTTGCTTCTGGACTTGGAGGACTTTTGGGATCTTTGGATTCCATCTCATGGCAGTCAAAAACACTGGAGAAGCCAAACATACCTTTAAATGTCCCTGTTCCCTCCTAACTGATTCTGTAGAACAGAAGTAGCAGAAGAGTGGAGTTACAATAGCTATGGTTTGTTGCAGTGTTGTTTTTTTCTTTTTTTTTCTTTTTTTTTTTTCCCCCTGAAAAAATCGCTATATTTTTTCTCATTTGTTAAAAATAATACTAATTACATTGGCTCTAAAGAAATCATAGTCTAGGCATAAGCGCTTTTCACATGCTCTCTGGAAAACCTCCATAACTTGTGGCCATTTAAAACGCATTAAAAATCCCAAACAAGTGTATATTACATTATCTCATAATATATTTCACCTCCCTATACCAAGGGCTTCCAGCCACCCCCACAGAGGTAGCAGAATTATCCTTTTTATCAGCCATGATGCTGTACAATTAGACTGTTCCAAGTATATGTTTGGCTGCTACAAATGCTCAAGCCTGGTTTGCTTCCAATAAAGCTGGGAGAATTTTATATATAGAAGAGTTTTGCCTGAAAGACACTTTTTAGTTACTATTGTAAGTACTATTGAGTCACTTAATGTCATGCATTTTTAATGTAATATTAGTTCTTCCAAAAGGACTGTTTTTCAAAATACAAGAAACTGGACAGTAGTAATTACTGTATATAGCAGCATCTTGTGTTCAAACTGAATTTGCTTCTAGTAGCAAACCTACATTGTTTTTACTGGGGATATTTTGCTTAAGCTGAAGGGTAGGTTCACGTGCCATCTGAGGAGAACTGTCACCTCAGTAACAGATGGAAGGAACTTCAGCAATGTGGGTAACTTTCAAAGTACTTGTTTTTTGATTAGTAAAAGCAATTATAATTGATTGTCTTGGAGCAATGGACTTCTATATTTCCAGCTCTGTCCACTCTTGAATGAATTAAAACCTTTCAGTGTTTCAGGCTGTGTTCATATGACTATTTACTAGACCTGATCTGATCATTATAAACCCCTCTAGTCTTTCAGAGTGGTGGTATGTGTGAACTGGGGATTGCCTGTTAGACAAGTTCAACTTAACAATTTGGTCATTCCTCAGACTGCAGGTAGTGAAAAGTATTCTTTTTGCCTATGATAAAAATGTGTCTGATCTGTTCTTTAAAAGTCTTGCTGAAATATATTTTGGAAAAAGGGCTAAGTATCTATTATGAAGTGGTCTTTGTGTCATGTTTGATAGCCATTAAGATTTGCTAAGGTTGGCTGAGTTACAAGCTTTTGAGAAATTCTTGTTCACTGTGCTTGGTAGGTACTTGCAGGAGCTGGAAAGTTCAATTCCCTCTGAGTCCTGCCAACACAGAACCCTGCTTCAGCCAAGAGCTGGCAGGCCTTTCCTATAATTGCAGTTCTATGATTGTGGCCGAGACAAAAGTTGGGGCTGAGGTTGGACTTGAAAACAAGAAGATGAGAGCAAAAAACCCCCACTGCCTAGTCCAGGACCAGGATGCAGGAAAGAGGAGGGTCCCTAATTTCAGTGCAGAATGTGTAGAAATGCACTGCACTGGAGGAGACCAAGTGATCCCATGAGCAGAGCACTGAACTGGGTTGTGGGAGGCAGACAGGATGTGGTTTTGGTTCTCCTGCATGGTCTTGACATGTCCTTCTGCCATTGTGAGTCACTTTCACATTGTAAATTTATGTCAGTTGTGCTGACTGCTCCTTTGTGAAGTATTTTGAGATGTTCCAAGGTGAAGTACCAAATACAAGCTAAGTGTGGTGAATATTACGCATTTCAGGGAAGTCAGATGAGAACTGGGAGGAGGAAGAGAGAAAGCTGGGAGGTGACTCAGAGATGCTAACGAAGAAACTGCTGAAGGGAGGAAAGAAAGACGTGGAACAGGCGGCAAAAAAATTTGACACATGAGAATCCAAGTCCAATAGCAAGTGACGTTAAGAATTTTGTCAAATCAAGAGTAGTATGTGTGTTTGGAGAGTTGTTATATTGTGGAGTGGAAGGAAGGAGGCTCTATGAAGATTAAGATTTCATTGACTGCAGTGGTTGTGAGGGTGTGTAGAACTTGAGAAGGGTCATTTATTTGGACATCAGTGAAGAACATTATCAAGTGGCACATGGGAAACTATTATAGAAACCAGAGAAGATGATGACAGAGAAATAAAGAATTGACTTAAAATTCCAGAGAGTTGTACTATATGGAAAACTATTCAGAGTGTCATACATGGCATGTCATACAGGGAGTACACAGTCCGGAGGACTCACGTGAAACGTGGAAAGGTATGGAAGAGGAGTGTCTGCTCATTTAAAGGTATCTGGTCAAAGGAACCATAAACAAGAACATACAGAGACAAACCTGATGGAAAAATGATAAGGGAGGTAGTGATAAGAACAAATCTGGTCAGTCACTCTAGTTGGTAAGGACATGTGGGATGTGAGAAGGTTAGGTTTTTCCAGAAAGGTTATGTGACTAAGGACCTTGCCAGAGTGGGATGATAAGGGAAGGGTAGGAGGCAAACACCTTGAGGCATAAAATCTGAGTGAGAAGCATAGCAAAGACAACAACAGACACAAGCATAACCAGGTTTATGGGCTATCAAGAAACTGCAGGCAAACTGGGATTTTGCAGCTGATAAGGATGTCAGCCTGAGGGTCCTAGCACCAGTGGTTTGAGGGACCATAGCCCTCTGGATCTAGGTGAGTCTTACAACTTTGTACCTGGAGTGTCAGCTACAGGGAGAATCAGAATGAGTGAACTGGGTGCCAGTTACTAGAGTCAGTGTGGGGCTGTAGGTGCTCCTGGCCTGCGGTGTCAGCAGCTGGAGTAAGTGGGGTCTTAGTGCCAGCTGGTGGGGTCAGAATGGGGTGTGTCCCAGGTGAGGGACTGGTGTGAGTGAGGCAAGTGAGTGACTCAGCTCCAATGGCTGGAGTGGGATGGCAGGTCACAACCCATGTGCCTCGTGCTGGATGCTGGGGGGCAAGTGTCTTGTATATTCCTCAAATGGGTGTATGTGGAGTGTGCACATGTATTCACCAGCAAACTTCAAGCTGGACAGTACAGGGGACCTTGGATCCAGGCAGGTGGAGGCCTGTGCTGGTATCCAAGACCCATGAGTGTGGGGTATCTATCGGATGAGCATGTGAGAGCTTCATGTTTGCAGTGAGTATCAAGCTGGACCAGCCAGAGGGTGGGGGACCTCTGGGGTGGATCAGAGGGCTAGGAACTGGGTAGGGGTGCCAGGCAATGGAGGGGCCGTGCTGGTACTTGAGGAATCCATGAATGCGCAGATCCCAGAACGCTGTGACTTGGGTGTCTGTTTGTCTTATGCGAGTTCTGTATGTGGCAGTGGCAGTCTGTGTGACTAGCCGTGTCAGTGTCATGGAGGGGGGTGTGTCTCAGGGATACCTGCTCAGCTTTGCCAGTGTTTGAACCTGCAAATGGGAAAGCAGCAGCTGTGTTACTAACCAAAAATCCAATCCTTAGGAATATGCAAATGGAGGACAGTAGGGTAATGATTACTTAATTAGATTAAATGAATATTTACTACACCACTGTCTTCTATTTATGTCTTCCAATGATTGGATATGTGTTTTGGTTAGATGAGGACAATTATATTTTTTTAATCTATTTTAGGAGTAAATTTGTCTCAAAACTTCAGAGGCTTGTAAGCCTTGAGGATCAGTTACCTGGTAGTGGAGATTCATCAGTAGAAAATGTGACATTTCTTCTTGAACCAAGAGGCCATATGAAGCTTCATGTGGGGGACTAGTTTCACAGTATCACTAGAAACACATTAAAGGAGTGTAAGAAACTAAGAATGGGGAAGTGTACAGATCAGAACTACCAAAGGTTAAGATAAATAATCAGAGCTTAACTAGGTCATTAGATAATGCAACAGTATAGTAATTAAGCAGAAGTATCACAATGGAAGATAATAAATAAAATGTTTGATAGCTGAGAAATCTAATAGCTTCTTTCTTTCAGTACTTCTACCTGGAGTGGAGATGCTTTGTTTCAGAGAGATTTTAGCAAGGCTGAAAAGCATAAAGGCTTTAGTATTGCACCACTATAAACCCCAGAAAACAACTCAGCAGTATTAACATTTGGCAGAGTTCACATTGTGGGTGGTTTTATGTGCCAGAATTCTTGAACGAAGGACTAAAAAAGAACTGAAAGTCTTCAGTGAAAATACAATGCCAAGATTTCTCCCAGTGTATGTATGTCAGGAAAATAACTATGGTGTTTGTGTTTGCAAGACTAAGTACCCAAAGGATAGGAATACCGGTTGGGTTGTGCCTCCCTGTCTTTCCAAACATCTTTTTGGCTCTTTCTGCTTCCATTTTGTGCTCACCAGCCCTTGTCCCTTCTTCCTCACCTTCTCTGGTGATCTAGTTCCTACTCGCAGAAATGTTTTCAGATTTTACTCTGATTTAAAATATATAAAACCCTGAGAGAGGGACCAGACCCAGTCTCCTGTTCCAACTGTGTCCTTTCCAGGACACAAAACCAGGCTGCCTTTTTTGATCTCATGAACCTTGACTTTGGTCTCCAGTTGGCTTGAGACTGAATCTGTTTCCACAGAAATCCCCCCCTGACTACTGTGGTAATGGTCTGGGGGACTATGGCCACCTTCTTTGTGGACTACTGGACTTGGAGGCCTCTGAACTTTGTGACTTCAACCACTGCTCAGTGTGATAAAAAAACCCAGGAGGAACACCGGTTCTGCTGCTGGATATTATTTTAGTTTTTTCCTAACCATGTGGCCAGTAATAGTCTGTATTCCAAATGCTCAACCTGAAAAACTGTCTCCAAACAGGACAACTTGAAAAGAATATTAAATGAGAAGAATCACGCCGAGACATTGCAGGTCTGTCTGGTTGTGAAGGACAATGTTTTGATTAGTACAAGAGGGGAGATTGATTTCATTGGGTACATTTGATATCATCATCACTGCTTATCACTCAAGAGTCTCACATGTCCTGCTTCAGTTTCTCTGTTCAAGGATGGAAGAAATACACTGAGCTCAGCTGAGTTGCTAAAAGCTAGAAGTCTATCATCATTTGAGGTATACCAGGGCTAACAAATGTATCCCTGTAAGGTTGGCAGATATGACCTGGGGGAGATCTGGGAGAGCAGCTGAGAACCAGACAGGTCCTTCGCTCTGCATCACAGAACCATTGCCTGCTGTTGCAGGAACAGGTACATACAACGTGGGCTTTCCTCAGTACCAAAGAGTGAGTTTGCCACTTGTATGATGCATACAAAATGCATAAGGCAAATGTGCTTTAATACTATAGTACTAACTAGCACTAAACACCGGATATAGTCCAGCTTTTAAAAGAATATTGTATTAGGTCAGCCACTCTGACCTATTCAGTAGGGATTCTGGTGCTTAAGGAAAGATATATTGAACTCTTACTAAATTCAAAATATAAATATGTTGTGTCACTGAGGTTTTAAGAATTCTGAAGAGAAGTTTGAAAACAAATTTGCTTAATGTGTACTTAAAAAAAGCCAAACAGTTCTCTCCCTTCAGGACCCATTACAAATAATAAATTATACATATGGATATGTACCTTCTTCCTTGGGACTATCCAAGTATCCTTTACAGTAGTGCTTTAAACCTTGCAGTGGCCATTTGAGCTCAGATATTGCTGACATCTCAGGAACCAATTAAGATACTTGCCAATAATTATGAAGCCCTTGATGTAGCAGTGAACAGAACCCAGTTCTCCTGTCTTCCTACTTTCGTGGCATGATCAGCTGCTTCTGTCACCATCTTTTGTCTTGTCCCATTTTCAAAAGTCTCAACTTGGCTCCAGGGAATTTTTTTCCCCTTCTTGTTACTATATGAGAGCCATTGCTTCTCAGTCCCTCCTCCTGGTCATAGTCTGCCCCACCAGATGTATTGCATCTCCCCTTTTCTTTGCTTCCCTTTGTAAGTACTCTCAGATGCCCTTACATGCTGTAAATCAGAGGTGAGCATGTTGCACTGGGGAATCTGAACAGAGCTATCTCACTGGTGTTGAACCTGGAGACAGGCCCTGAACTCAGCAGTTGTGGTCAGTGGCTTTCTGTCATCTTCTTAAAAGTTTGACCACTGTTTCACCCAGATGTGTGCCTGTCAGCCTGTGCAACACAGGACTTTTTTCATGCCACACTGCCAAATTCTTTTTCAATACTATGTTCGACGTTATAGTTCTTGTATTTTCTAAGGTCTGTTCACCACTGCCTCATTCTGTGCTGCTGTTCCCATCCAGGTAGTGAGTTGAGAGATGCTGCTGACTTCTCTCATCTCATCTCCCTTCTGCTCTGCTCCTTGCAACCCCTCCAGCCACATGGAGGTAGTCCTGTTCTCCAGCAGCGAGTGCTAGAGGCTGTGAGGAACTGGGAAGAAGGATGCAGGAGCTGGTGCTGATGTCTGTATATAGGCAAGGAAGTGGATCTGGAGCACAGAGTTAATACTGTGCACTCAACCTTTTCTTAAATTCTCTATGGGTTGCAAAAGTTGTTGTCTGTTCTTCTATTCACTTCCACATAGTGTTGTTTGATTTTGTTTTTAATTGGTTCCTCACAGCATCTTCTGGCTATTGCTATGTCTCGTCCCTTCTGGTTGAACCTTTACCCTCTCAGGATCTGACCTTGTGTACAAACAGTGTCTCACAGAGAAGAATCTGGAATTGTTATGTAGGAAATCAGTATAATAGAACTGAATGCAAGACCTTATGGAATGGAAAACATTTTCTTCTGTAAAATCTCTAAAGTTTCCCATTCTCACTCATTATCTTATAGATTTTGCTCACTCACACCCACATACTCACAAGCATCAGCTCATGTGCTTGATGGTCACTGGTAACCAGGATCACCTGTGTGCAATGCAGAAGACAAGGGACACGGGCTATCATGGCTCATAGGTTCTCATTCATTGGTGGTAACATTCATCTGGGACTTGCCATTGATTCCCTTTAGGAATGGGTGCTGTTTGGGATCTTGTACATCATTATTTTGTCTCACCCCTTTATAAGTCTTAAGTAGAATTCTTTAATTTCACAGTTCTCTTGTTTTCCTCATCTGTGTAGTTTAAGGCTCCAGGTCTCGTCTCCATTTTCTTGTTATATGTCATTTTGTTCCTGTTTATTCATTTGGATTAAATCCCCATATAGGGTCCTCTGTAGCAATTAGCACATAATTTTCCTGTTAATCCTTCTTTAGTATTTTCTTTCTGTGCTTTCACATGTGCACACCCTTATATTCATACTTCCTTCATACTAATCCTAAATACATTTTTTTCCAAATTTCTACATGTAAAAAGAAAGATAATAAATTGGTAAGTTTAAAATACTGTGGATTACAGAAAGAAAAAATTCACATTAGTTATGGGTAATGAACTCAAACTATTGATACAATACTCACAAGAAGTGAGAAAGCAAAATTGTTCCTGTTTTTTTTTTGCATAGAATTACTGGCAGACAATCTTTTGGCACATTATCAGGTACTACTTGTAAGTGCACACTTAGAATCCAATTCTCTGTGCTATTTTGATAACCTTATTAAAGGGAAAATATGACTGAGATTGTAGACATACAGTAAAGTGCATAAAATGGCTGGAACATAGATTACAAGTCAAGGGAGAAAAAACCAAGCTTTTTGCATGTCTATTTAGGAAAGAGTTGGGGGGCAAGGAAGGTGTGGGATCCCACTGTGTGCCAGGACCCTGAAAAGAAACACAAATATAAAATGAAATCATTGGCAGAGTGTAAGTCAGGGTCAAATGTTGTTCCTGGTTCTGCTGAGTAAGAAAATCAATGGGACTTGTCCTGAGGTCAAATAATATCAGCAGAATCTGCAGTATTAACATTTTGCCCATCTTATATGTGGTTCTAGGTTAAAAATAGTCCAAGCACAGCACAGTTTGGGCAGATGGCTTTTTTTTTTTAAATAGGATTTGAGGTAAAAATCTTCTAAGCTCAGAAATGCCTGCTGAGAATTAGGAGACAACACAAAATATTTTCCTGCCCTACTTTCCCTGCTCAGCCATTCCTCTACAGACACATGAAATACAGGAATCTGTGGAGCAGCGTACTGGTTTCAAAAAATCCGCACAGACTCGGTATGTTTTATGGGGCCTGTGCTCTAATCCACTCCTGCCTCTTTTATGGCTCTCCACTGTACCATGATCTCAAGTACACAGAAAATGAAAACCCTTCAACTATTTTAAAGAGCAGCTATCAGAACTGTAGACAAAGACCCGCAGCTGAAAGCACAAGGGCGGTAAGAGTAGAGGGTTGTAAGGGATTTGGCCATGTTACTGAGCAAAGTCTTTCCCATCTGTGCTAAAAGCTGGGCAGATTCGGTGATGGAGATTTTCCTCAATCATTTGTTCTTGGGGTGAAGTTTCTTCCTTCCCACCATATGGTGAATTGCAAGCCTAAACAGGGACTAATCCTGAGAATGCTGTGAAAGGCTGGAACCAGATGTGCAGAGGTTCACTCCACATCCTATCTTCTGTCATGGCAGATGTGCTGAATACAACCTGTACCCAATGTGTGTTTGCTGTGGTGAACTCTGGAAGCCCAAACCAACACTTTCATTGTTCCTTTGGTTGCTCATCCATTCTGCAGAAAGGAACTTCCATGATGTCTAGACAGTTCTACCTACTCTGGCTTGGAGACAATACCACTGTGGAAAGCACGGGCATTGTGTCTGAGTGCAACAGCCAGGGGTGAAGTGGGTGATTTACCTCTCTTCTATGTTTCAAAAAGCATAGCCCTAATGATTTAATTTCCTGGCTAATTTGACATTGACTTTTTCAAACATCAAGAAAACAGCAATTAAAAAGTTAATCCTAAAGTGTAACCTTGAAAACGAAGGCCATCTCTACATTTTAAACTCTGATTAATTATAATTTGTTCTATTAATTTGAGAAACTGCTGAAATTTAGGGGAGCTCTATACAACTCCGTACAGTAGCATTTTGGGTCTGATTTTAGATTGGGAAATCTGTCCTTCATCATTTCTGTGCTGCTTTACATATTTAACTTCAGGAGCAAGTTGTAGCTTGCTACTGTGTAAGAATATTGTGGATGTTTGGAACAGATGCTCATAGCTCAGTGCCAAAGTCCCATATAGCTTTGGACTGAAGATGTGCCGGGGATGAAGAAAGGACAGAACTGTGACCCTCAGCTGCTGGAAGAAATGTAGAATAACCTGAATACTGTTTAGTTGTAACCATTGCATGATCCATCCATCTTCACATTGTGCAATCTTCTACTTGTGTCTGGGCTGTCTGGAGTGGCTGCAGTACGTTCAGTGTATATTGGAATGCATTCCTGTATAGGAATAAACACAAAACACTCAAGTCACACTTAAGATATCACATGGGACTGAGGTTGCACTTAGGTCTGCTTTGCTGAGAAAATGCGCTTGGTGTTAGCAGCCCAGTGTGATAGGTTAATGCATGCTTCAGCTGGTGGTGTATATTTTTTTTTGAAAGCATCAGGAAGCAGAGTTGCAGCAGGTGTGAGAGATGAGTCTGCTCCTTCCCTTCCTTTTTCCCTTTTCCCTTTTCCCTTTTCCTTTTTCCTTTTTCCCTTTTCCCTTTTCCCTTATTATTTTTTTAGTTAGCAGAAGGTCAGCAACATTTTAGACAGCCTGAAGATGTGTTAAGGATGGATTAAGCAGACTAAAAAAAGAAAGTAGTGGAAGAGTCTTTGAATAAAACCATAAGTTAACCATTCGATACAAGGGGTAGTCTTGTTATACCTTTGCAGAGCAACTCTGTTGAGGAAAGGAAATCATCACAGCATCCTTTTGTGCAGTTTTGTGGCTCTGAATTGAATATGATTGCCCAGAGCTCAATGAATTAAGCATAAAATTAAAGCTTAAGTTATGCTTTTATGTCTTGAAGTTATCATTTTCTAACTTGATATACTTTCACAGATTAAGAGAATTCATGGAGATGCTATTAGCAAATGCAACCAACCTGGAAAAGTCATTAGGTGAGCAGTAGACCAAGAAAGAAAAGTGCAAATGGAGGAGGAGAAAGCACCAACCTTCCAAAAAGCAAAATCTGATCTAGCACAAGATGTACAGGTTATAGTTAGGGCATTGACAGTCAATACTTCTAACATGCTCAAAGGCAAACTTAGGTCATCGTTAAAACAGTGTGATAACAAACCTACGTGATTGCCCGCTCCTCTTCAGATCCAAAGTAGACAGTTTCAGATTTAAGTGGTTAACTTCTCAGAGACACTTAGGAGTAAGCAGGGAGCATAAATAAAATTAATAGATGTAACTCAGTATGTGTTTTCAAGAGAGTGAATACACCATACTTGGGTGCTTGTATAGTTTTTATAACGCGAACCTGACCTCTTTTGTCTATTAAAGAGAGGCACTGACAGGCTCTAGAGAAAATGCTGTGAGTCTTTCTCAGCAGTGAAGAAGGTGACTGTTCCTCATATTACTCCTTGCCTGTACTTTTGATTCTCGCTATCTATTTTTATACCTGGGTCTCTGTTTCCATTGGTTCCATGCCACTGTTTGGTGCTTAGCTTCCTACTTTACCTGAGTTGCGTAGACAAAAATGAAGGGAAAAGGAGACATCAGCATCCCCTATCAGCATCATTTTGGAACACAGTAATGTTCTTGTATATCCAAAAGGACAAATGCAAAAGTCCTGAGGGGGGAAAAAATATAAAAAATCAACTTAGAGGAAGGGAGTGAATGACCCAGGCAAAAGTGATAGAGGTAGGAGGATTGACTGAAAATGAAGTAGAAAATAAGAATGTACTAGAAGATGGAAAGGAAAGAGGAGAATATTCAGTGGAAACAGACAAGATGGAGAAAAGAGTACAAACCAAAATGAAAAAAGAGGAGGGTAGTATAAATATGGAAAGCTGAAGTTGAACTGTGGCTAGTAATAGGGAAAAAGAATCACATACAAAACAAGTATTTAAGAAGGAGAAAAGATAAACAGGAAAAAAAAAAAAACACAAACAAGAAAAGGATGAGTTTAAGAGCCAGACTGTGAACAAAAAGACAATACTGGCAGATTTAGAGCTGCCGGTCCAACTTGGATGTCCATTTAGGAGACCCTGGGAGTCATTAATAGAGACTTGAACTGACAGGACCATCTAAGTCTAGTAGAAGATCTTGTTTAATAGGATAAATAAAGCAATCTTTTAAGTAACTTTGTGCCAGAATGTACCTATTCCTTAGAAATATGGCTTTACTGGTAGACCCTGCAGACTTGAGATCTTCTTATAGGAGGTTTAAAATTAACAAAATACTGATATGCCTGAACACGAGAATAATATGTATGAAATGCTTCATGTACAGGTATGAACGGGCCCCCCAAAAAATAGGTCAAGGACTACCTGACTAATAATTAAATTGTGTGGATAGGATAGGAAAAAGATGACATAAGTAAAATTAAATTACAATCATAGAGCTCAAAATGTATGTATAAAAAAGAGATTAAAACCAGCAAAGAATAAAGGGTGCTATTGTGCATGTAATGATACTGGTTATGCATTGTCTATGACAAAGTGCCGTCACTGTGAAAATAGTTTCTCATCACCAACAAACAGACATGTGTGTATAAGAAGCAACACAAAAGTAATAAAACATTGGAACTGTACTATACTATACTATCACTATACTCTGAATTATATCCCAAGGTGGTTTAGTATGAAGTTAATAAAATTTCTTGGAGCAAACCCAGGTTTCTGCCATCCCCTTCTCTTTTCTGAGTACCTCAAGTTTAGGATACAGGATGATACGCCTTATATTGCTGTTCTTTTGACCTCAAATGGTATAAGTTTTTGCCTTGTTTCAATAAGGAGGTAGAGAACATCCTGTGGCTTATGATGAAGGCACTTTCTAAGGAGACGAGGAAAGAAACTTGAACTCATTAAAGCAGAAAATGAATTTGAATCTTTAATTTCTGGGCAACTGTCCTGACATGTTCATACACAGTTTCAAGAGGGGGAGAGCTACCTTGTAACTTTGTCCCAGTTCTCAAGCTGCAACGAGTGGCATGCAGCACAGGTGAAGAGAAGCATGGGGCGAGGCAGTAGCCAGAGGTAGGGAAACAAATGAAGTGATAATCATCTGGAAAAGATTTGTTTGACCAGAGTGTGTCTCAACCAGTTCACTGAGCTGAAATTTAGTGATGATGACTTGAGCTGAAGAATCACAGTTTGCATAAAAGAGTGACAAAGACTGTGGCAAGACAAGAAAACATTTGGCAGTAGGCTTTGTGGTGACTTTGAAAAGGTGAAAGTTATTTTGTCAATGTCCAAGTTGTTAATGTCCTTCCATTTAGAATGGTACATTATGTGACATTATGGTCAATAAATTACTGAAAGGATTTTGAAGTCATCAGAAAAATATAGCAGAAGACAAACAGAATGAGTCACAGAGATATCCATCCTTAAATTTTAGACTAGAAGTGAGAAATAATTCAATGTACACTGGCAACCAGGAGAAGCAAAGAAATGTATTTTCTGTGTCTCTTTGTTCTGTGTGGTTTGTCTGAATTCAGGTTTACAACACAGATCCCTTTCCATACCCCAACCCACCACCCGTTTTCTTTACATACTATTTTCTAGAATAACAGCTAGTACATTACTGCAAAGAAATTGTGACCTAAATACAAACAGGATTTTTTCTGGCTGTTTAGCAGCCTTCTTTCCCATAATAGCAAAGGTTTAAGCTGTCTGCCTTCAGATGTCCGGGATAAAAAAAAAAAAAATATCTCACCATTTAGATTCATACCAATGTGAAAAACGGATTTAGGGAAAGATGCTAAAGAACAGAGCCTGTCCAACTGAGCAATTTGGCACCATACCTATCTATTTCAAACAAGGGAGAGGCAAGTTGCATGTGAAAAGATGAGTTGTTAACAAGTAATTCAAGTGTGGAAGATGATTTGAATGTAGGAGCAAAGAAGTTGGGCGTAGAAACCAGAATTTTACATTACCTCAGGGAGGCATTTTGCAGTATTTTTAGGAAGAGGGAGATTCCCATGTCCCCAGAAAATTCCATACAGAGAATACACACCATATTCTGAAAGAGATCTGGTTCAACTGCAGGGTTCTATTTAAGGGGTTGCTCAGTGACCATGTTCTGACTGCAGAACCTACTTTCTCAGATTTTGGGATGTTTGAGCTCAGATTCCCAAATTGAGACTGACGGAGTCTTGTCAGGCAGGGAGCCACTGTAGGGTATGAATCCCTTTCACTCCTGCCTTTACATTGCCTTATCGTCTCTAGGTAGTATCTTTCTGATCAGGTGGTACTTGAGATGTGGGAACTCACCAGAAACAATCCTGTACATCCTTCACAGAAGATTGGGGAGGGGTGAATGAGTGAAGTTAGTAGGGTGGCAGAAGAATGCAGGAATCCCAAGAGAGTAAAGTGAAAAATGGGGTTGGAATGGAGTGTGAGCGTCCTCTGAAATTATCAAGATGTTTTTTCCATGGATCTCATGAGTACCCATGGCATAGAAGATGGTGCTACAGTCCACCATCTCACTGGAAAAAAACTGTGTATAAGAAACTCTACAACTTTGAGTCATTGCCTTACAGTTTACGGGTATTGTTTTCCACTGTGGTTGATGTAATCTGGCCTGTGACTGATTGCTGTTCCTTTCCTCTGGACTTGATTTAATTCTAAGTCAGGCAGACAAATTGTAGACACCACATGCAAGCAGGCATAGAGAGAAAATTATTTTTTTCTAGAGACTGACACTACTTACCTGCTTGTTAATGGCTAAACTATATGGATTCTCTAGACTTACCTCCATCTTCTTTTGCACACTGTTTAATCAGAAGGCAGAAATTGTGTATGCATTTATATGGTATGCAAGTACTCTCAGTCTTGCTAAAAACTTACATGCTGGCAAGGCTACATGCAGAAATCTAGAGCCTGATCCTTGGAGTTGGTGACTTTTCACCAGTTCAGAAAGGAGCTTCATCATGACGTTGAGTTGTTGGAGATCATGTTTCAGGGATGTGAGTTACTGAAGGTGATGTTATTTACAAAGAAGCAAAATGTCTTTTCAGATGTTGAAATGACTTGGAGTTCTTCAGTTAACGTGTTGTACTTTCACATTTTCCTGTTTTCTAATATGTCTTTCTCTCTCCTTCTGCTGTGTGAGATTCAGAAATAGCCAGAGGAAGGACTCTGCATAGTGTTCTGCAATGGAGCAAATTGAACACAGATTTATTGCTGCTCAAGCAAATTAAGGTGATTCTAGTTACAATGTTATATAAAATGTTCCTTGTATAGGTGTGATTTGAAATGGATGAGCTTTTCAAGGCCCTAAATACCTACAGAACTGTATCTGTGTATAATTGTATCGCTCCCAAGAGAAATATCTGCACAGAAATATTCCTGTGGCACTGCATTACACTGCTCCTAATTCAGGCATATCTATATGTAGAGCTGTTTCAAGGGAGGCTTGCATAGGAATGTGAGGACTTCTTATACTAAAATAGTTATATTACTACAACCTCTAGTATAGATATATGCCAGTGTATTACTATTGTGATATAGTAAATTTTCTTCTGTAGGACTTTATAAAACCAGTGTATTCTTTGCTATGACCTTATGTTTGTACTCACATTTAAGGACTCGTACCATTTAATTTAACCAAGCTAATTAAAGTGGTGCAATTTTTGTATGTCAGCAAAGCCCAATAGACTTGTGTATATAGACACTGCATACGGGCAGTATCCAATTACTTCAGGGGTTATCAGGTTTATCAGCAAATGGATATTTGGGCCTGGTATGTTTTATCAGCTGTTTTTGCTGCAGGGATGGATTCTGATGCTGTTGCTCATATGGATTCATCTGAATCCACTGGACACATTTTTATCTAGTGAGCTTTGAAGGTGTTTCAAAATTTGATGCTTAGATGAAATTTCAAGAAATTACTGGAAAACGAGAAAAAGAAAACTAGAAAGTGTCTAAGCCCCAATTAAATTGAAATTGAAATTACGTTTTTCTGTGTTTCAATTTTTGCCTTTTGCTAGAAAAATCAATATTACTACAGACCAGATCCTGAAGTGTTTTCTCAATGGAAGTTTTTCCTGAATTAAAAATTGAGGCCTTCAGGACTGACTTGGCATTATCACTGAAACTGATGGAAATAACTAAAATTATTGCGGCCATCGATGACTTTTATATAGATTTAGAGGGACCTGGGGAACATCTAATCATAACAGAACAAGTTTCAGTATACCACTTATAAACTGTGTAGTCAGCATCAATTGTATAAAGCTAACATTTTTGACAAAGACTGTTACGTTTGTACAGTGCTACTGTAAATAAGCCAAGCTACACTATTAATTTGTAAAATGAAAATCAGAGTACCTATTTTATGTGTGCTATAAAACTTACAAAAAGGCAAGAAGCCAGACAATCCTAGGATTTACGATTCTGAAATTAGGAGAAAAATTTTCAAGGAACCTTAGGTTTAAAAAGATGTTTGATGGGAATGAAAATATGATGCGTTATGTTCTAGAATGTCTTGGTTAAGAGTGTGTATGTGTTATCCCTGTTCAGTTTTACATTCTGTGGTGTTTTGCAAAATGTTGGATGTACACAGTCTTAGCTGTCCACAGAGAGACAGGATGTGAAGAAAGATGAACCTAGGTAGGGTGTAACTAGTGAGGTGAGCCAGGATTTGAGTGTTCATCAGCCCTTCCTTGCTGGGAGACCGAGCTGGACTGCACTAGGGCAGAGCCTGAACATCCATCAGAAGGAACTCATTGGGGTCTAGGAACAGCGTGAAAGATTCCTCACTGGTATTAAAAACCCCTGGATGTGTGATTGGTGTGTTTCATTCACACACTGTAAGTAAAATAAGCTTGTGACTAGAAAGGCATTGCCTACAGAGATAAGTTTTGTTTTCCCACCACCTCTTAGCAAGGGCATTGTCTGTTTCCAGCAGAGTGTGTACCAACATGTTTCTTGAGGTGGGGCCTTAGATGTTGCCAATGTTGCTGTGGCTTTTGGCCTTTTATTGGTGTGCTGTATGTTTGTTGACTTTGGTGTGCTGTATGTTTGTTGACTTTGTGGCTGTACACATGGGAGCTGTGGGGCAGAGATAATTCAAGGACTGTCTGGATGAAACCGCTATTTCATTGTCTGGATAACTAGGGGTGTGTCCCTTCGGGTTTCTGTTTTACATGGTGACTGCAAGTTGTTTTGACACATGAGTGGATAGTTCATGTGCTGCTTTTTTATAGCCTTTAGCAAGGTGTCATTTTTGGGTTTGGTTTTTTGTTTGTTTGTTTTTGTTTGGGGTTTTTTGTGAGGCTATCGGGGCATTTTGTTCTGAATCAGTGAATATTGTGATCTTGAAGGTGGGTAGCTAGCCAAAAATTTGAAGCTGATTTATATTTAAGTGTTTGGCTCCTGTTTACAACTGGATGAAATGGGCACATTTCCATGTGTTCTAGGCACTTGGCATCTCTATCTGCCCTTCTTGGTCTGCACAGACCTCCATTTATCCTACTTCAAAAGATAAGCAGGATTGGGAGGTTCCACAGCATTATTTGTAGACACTGGGGTACTCTGCACGTTAGAATAAATATGTGGGCAAATATTTGGGCCACAAAAAATGGGCTGAGAATAAAATGAACCCATCAGCCAAAGCATAAATAGAATAGTCCTGCTCTTAATATTGTCTCTTCTGTTAATGGTGGCCACTGATAAAAGGTGATAGACTGGTAATTGTTCTTATCAGTGCTGAGTCAGAATTAGGACAATCTTTCTCCGGGTTTCTGCATCAAGTACTTTATATTAAAAACCCTTTGGGATTTATAGTATAAGGTTGTAACATGGTGAGAGAAGCCTAGGCCCACAGAGGGGAATGAAAGAGGTTTTAGCTGAATGTTTGGGCCATCCCCTCTCCTAGACCGACCAGCCCAATCCAGTGAGGATTCATTGGCCATTCCAAAGACTTTGTGGGACAAGCCAGGAAAAAAATAACAGGGAGAGAAATATTAGCAGAGAAGCAGTTTCTGCACTGGGCAATAGGTACAACATAGTTGCCCCCCTGGAGGACTATGTCATATAATCAGAATGTCAGGTTGAAAGAGACCTCAAGGATGATCTGGTCCAATCTCACAGGGCCTTTCTGGTCCTGTGGTTTGTCTCATTAAATATGTCAGCTTAGTGACTTAGGTGTTGTATGAATGAATGCTTAAGTTTATTGCCTTTGCTGGGATTTGTGGCACTGGGGTAAAACTTATTGTAGCTGCAGCACCCTCACCTCCATTGCTGAGTTTGTTCAGTTTCGTGGTCTTGTTTGTCAGTTCTCCATCACAAGGGTAGAGAAGTAAAAAATTGTAACTGGAAAACAGATTTTGCTGCATCTTCTCTCCGGCTGCACTTGATCACTTCGAGCCTGTCGGTTGCATTGGATGAGAAACTGAAGCCCACCTTAAATGCTCGTAACTCGTGGGTGTGACTTGCAGCATTCTACCAGCCCAGCTGCTCTCGGGGCACAGCAAGGGCGAGAAGGAGCTGAGTGGGAGGAGGGTAGAAGCGGAGCAGGGGGGCCCGCAGGGGTTGGGCAAAGGGACAGTGCTGCAGCAAGGATGAATCTCCGAAGGAGCAGAAGGGCAGGTCTCCAAGAAAGAGGTCGTCAAACATACTGCAGCAACACACAGACGGTACCAGACCTGGCTGGAGGCCCATTTTTTTTCGGAGCCCTGCGCTGATTTAACCCTCCCAAGCGGATGTACTTTAGCACTGCAGCAGCAAGTCCAGAAGTGCAGGCGGGTTGCAGCCCTTCTCCCCCCCGCCCCCCATCCCATCTTCCCCCAAGGCTTCAGCAGCGAAGCCGGGGCGGAGACGAGGGGCGGTGGCGGCGCTGGAGCCGCACCCCTCCCGGCTCGGCAGCGACCGCCCTCCGCCACGGGGAGCGAGGGGCCCGGCTCACCGAGGGGCCGCAACACGTGGGTGAGGACAGTGTGGCGGGCAGCGGGCGAGGGGGCGGCTCCCGCCGGCGGCCGTGTCGCTGTTCCCTGCCCAGGTGCTGAACCGGAGCCAGCCGCGGCTTAGCGTCCTCCCCCGCCTCCTCCCGCGCAGCAGCTGGAGCAAGGAGAAAGCGGATCCGGCGAGTCCCGGTCCCTCCTCCTTCCTCCTCCTCCTCCTCCTCCTCCTCCTCCTCCTCCTCTTCCTCCTCCTTCGCCGTGTCGCTGTTCCCTGCCCAGGTGCTGAACCGGAGCCAGCCGCGGCTTAGCGTCCTCCCCCGCCTCCTCCCGCGCAGCAGCTGGAGCAAGGAGAAAGCGGATCCGGCGAGTCCCGGTCCCTCCTCCTTCCTCCTCCTCCTCCTCCTCCTCCTCCTCCTCCTCCTCTTCCTCCTCCTTCTCCTCCCCGGAGCCGCCGGAGGGAGAGAGGTCGGAGCCGCCGCCTCGGGCAGCCGGCAAGCATGGACCGGGCGGCGGCGGGGCCGGAGGCGGCCGGCGGCTGCTGCTTGCCGCTTGCATGAAGCTACCGGGCGGCGGCGGGGAGTGAGGCCGGGCCAGGGCCGGGCGAGGCGGCTCCGGGCTCCGGCAGCTCCCCACCCCCGCCGGCCATGGCGGCGGCTGTTCGGCGGAGCCGCGGCGGGGCGGTGGTGCTGGGCCTGCTGCTGCTGGGGCTGTACGCCGGACGGGCGGCGGGCGGGCAGCTCCGCTACTCGGTGCGGGAGGAGCTGCCGCACGGCGCCTTCGTGGGCAGCGTGGCGAGCGACCTGGGCGTGGATCCGCGGCGACTGGCGGCGAGAGGAGCGCGGCTTACCTCGGGCAGCGGCCGGCAGTACCTGGAGCTGGAGCTGGGCCGCGGGGCGCTGCTGGTGCGGGAGCGCATGGACCGCGAGGCCCTCTGCGAACTGAGCCCCGCCTGCTTCCTCAGCCTGGAGTTGGTCATCGAGCAGCCCATCGAGGTGCACAACGTGGAGGTGGAGGTGCTGGACATCAACGACAATGCGCCGCGCTTTCCTCGCCAGGATTACCTGCTGGAGATCAGTGAGTCTGCCGTGCCCGGGGCCCGCTTCCACATCGAGAGTGCCCAGGACCCTGATGTGGGCACCAATTCTGTGCAGAGCTACCAGCTCAGCCCCAACCGCCACTTTGCCCTGGACCTTAAAGGCTTCCAGAGTGGCAGCAAGCTCCTGGAGCTGGTGCTGCAGCAGCCGCTGGACCGGGAGCAGAGTGCCCTGCAACAGCTGGTGCTCACTGCAGTGGATGGTGGGGACCCCCCCAAGTCCGGTACAGCCCAAATCTCTGTGCGAGTTGTGGATACCAATGACAATCCACCTGCCTTTGACCGCTCCACCTACACTGTGAGCCTTCTGGAGAACTCCCCACCTGGCACATTAGTGGTCAAACTCAATGCCTCAGACCCCGATGAGGGCTCCAATGGGGATGTGATCTACTCCTTTGGCAGCTACACCCCACAGAAGGTGAGGCAGCTCTTTAGTGTGGACCCACATTCAGGGGAGGTGAGGGTTAATGGTACCCTGGACTATGAAGAGGCATCCTCCTATGAGATCTATGTGCAAGCCACTGATCAGGGCCCTGTCTCTATGGCTGGGCACTGCAAAGTGCTGGTCAACATTGTGGATGCCAATGATAATGTTCCTGAGGTGGTCCTGACCTCCCTGTACAGCCCAGTGCCAGAGGATGCAAAGGCAGGAACTGTGGTGGCCCTGATGAGTGTCACTGACCAGGACTCAGGGCTGAACAAGAAAGTGACTCTGCGTATTCCCCCTGGCCTCCCCTTCACACTTAACTCTTTCAAGAACTCCTACACCTTGATCACCCAGGGCAAACTGGACCATGAGAAAGCACCGGCCTACAACATCACAGTTACAGCTACGGACTCTGGGAGCCCCCCTCTCTCCTCCCAGAAAGTGATCCATGTGGAGATCTCTGACATCAATGACAATCCTCCACGATTCGAGGAACCTGTGTACTCAGTTTACATCCCTGAGAACAACCCCATTGGAGCCTTGTTGTGCACTATCAAAGCCACTGACCCAGATGTTGCCGAAAATGCCTATGTATCCTATTCTCTACTAGATGGGGAGATTGAAGGGCTACCTGTTGCCTCCTATGTCTCCATTAAATCTGACAGTGGCAACATGTATGCTGTCAGGTCTTTTGACTATGAGACACTAAGGGAGTTTCAGGTGGTTGTCCAGGCTCAGGATGCCGGGGTCCCACCACTGAGCAGCACTGCCACTGTCTACATCTATGTGATGGATGAGAATGACCATGCTCCGCAGATTCTGTATCCTACCTCAACCAACACTTCAGCAGCCCTGGAGATGATCCCACGCTCGGCATATGCTGGATATTTGGTAACCAAAATTATAGCCATTGATGGAGACTCAGGACAAAATGCCTGGTTGTTCTTCCACCTGGTGCAAACCTCAGATCCAGGTTTGTTCAGGGTAGAGCTCCATACTGGGGAGATTAGGACTACTCGCAAACTGGGTGAGGACAGCACACCTACTTTCAACCTGACGGTGGAGGTGAGAGACAATGGAGACCCACCGATGTCCTCATCAGTAGCCATCACTGTTGCCATGGTGGACAGAGTTTCAAAAATCATCCCTGATACAAGAAGGCATATTAGAAGTCCAAGCAATTACTCAGAGATCACTCTTTATCTCATCATCGCTTTGAGCGCCATCTCCTTCGTTTTCCTTTTCACAATCATTGGGCTTACTATTATCAAGTGCTACAGATACAGTCTGTATGGGGACTCCTGCTGTGCAGGGTTCTGTGGGGTCAGAGAACGATGCCCTGCTGAATTGTACAAGCAGGCCAACAACAACATCGATGCTAGGTTGCCCCATGGTTTAAAAGTACAACCCCATTTCATTGAAGTACGGGGCAATGGGTCTCTCACTAAGACCTACTGCTATAAGGCATGCCTAACTGCAGGATCAGGAAGTGACACTTTTATGTTTTACAATACCTGTGGCCCAACAGGAACTACTGGCCCCTCTGCAGTGATGACTGAGAGGCATCTGACAGGACAGAGTGGGCAGAGCGCACAAAACCTGATCATACTTAAAAATGACTCCATTACTCCTAATGAGGTGAGGCTACATTGATAAATGGTCAGCACTGTGCCCTGAGCAAATCTATACTTAAGCAGGGATTCAAACTGGAAAACTCAGGTTAAGCGTATTGCCTTTTGGGCCCACTGACACACAGCTATGAAATGTGGTTCTGAGTAATCTAATCTGTGCAAGGCATTTTATTTCTAGGTAAATACTGGGAGTCTCAGGGTCCATTTGGTAAGTTTGGTGTATGTGTCTGTTGTTTGAGATTCGCTTCATTTTTGCAGCATATGCTGTATAGAGTACTGCCTCCTTCCCTTTTGTCTTACAGATCTAAAATTGCCTGCTGCCACAGAGTGCTAGGGCATGGCATGTGTGGTCTTAAAGTTTTAATGTTAAAACTAATATTGCAGGAAAAAAATTTTTAAAAAAGTGATTAGCCTGGAAATCAATAGATTACTTTATGGCAGTTATAGATGTTTGCTACTTCATTGATTTCATCCTTAGGCCAAGCTGTTGAATTTAGATCATTGCAATAATATACTTTGCTTACTAATATAGGCATATTTTTGTTGTCTGAAGACTGCAATCCCTCCTTTGATAATGTTCCACTTAACGCTGCATTTCGTGCTTTCTGGACAGTGACAATCCAGTGACATCTTTGTAGACAATTACAGCAAGTTGCCATTGTTATGTTACAGTGTGACAGCTTCTAACCTGCTGGGTTGCTATTGAAAATTGTTTAATACCTATGGTTTGTCCAGCAGTGTATTAACCTCTTCAATATTTTCCTACAGTGAAGAATTAATGGTTGCTTTATGCTGGCGTACAGGCAGTCTGCAGTTAGTGTGCGGTTTGCCTGCTCTGTACAGTTTCCTTTCTACATATAATGTGACTAAACCTAGAAGCGCTCACAGGAGAAACTAATTCTGGTTCACAAAAGAAAAATTTTGCAATTACTGTGTGTTGTTTGTACCCTACAATTGCAGCAGACATAAGATGGGTTCATGCATTAAAGTGTGCTATGCCTCCAGATATGGGAAAGCTAAGGGAGTAACTGCGGTGGGATAGAAAGGACCCTGACTTGTGTATTCTTGCCACAGAAATATCATTTACCTCTTTTTTTTCTTTATATTTATTCACATGTGAAGATGTTATCATCTTTTGCAACTGTTGTTTAGCTATTCAAAGATGCACGGCTCTTAAAGACTATCAAGTCTTCCATAAAAATGCTTTTAGAGAGTAATAATCATCCATTCAAAACTAATCCATTTAAAATTAATGCAGTGCTTTTCTATAAATCACAGTGGCAGGGTATGAGGGAAGTATATTTTCTTTTTCTACACTGTTTTTGTACCCTAAAATTTTTCTGAGTATAATAAAATACCTGGAATCTGTTTGATATAAGAGGGAACATGAAACATAGTCCGTAAGTATGTATGGTGAAGAATCAAAGAGTGAAATATACACCTTACATCTGATTTTCTGTGGGGAAAAAAGAAGAGCAATAATTGAAAAATGGCTTAACTTTGGATGCAGGACCAGTAGGAAATTAGTTTAACAGACAGATTCCTATCACATTTTAGGGAATCAATCCATTACATGCAATGAATTAGCAAGTTTTGAAGCAGCAGCACAGATCCGGCAGTGGCAGCAAAGCCAGCCCAGACCTACAGTACAAAAGTAGAGATGTATAGAAGGAACTAAAGAATGCCTGCCTGTGTGGAGTTACAATCCAAAAGAGCAATCAATTATTCAAACAGTTCTGTGTGATTTAAACAGAGGCAAAATTCTGACAAGTTCTACTTGTCACAAGTGCTTTTCTTAGGTCTCTGCTTCTTAAATTGTGCCTTGCTTGTGCGTAGTATGAAAATGTTTCAGTATTGGGTGTACATGAGAAAATGGGTGAATGCAGTGGCATTCACTAATTACTAGTTCTTAGCTAATTGCACACTATAAAATCTTGTCTTTCCCTTGTTTCAGGCTCAGCATATGCACTGAAAATGCCATCCATTGCTTAGCAACAGAGAATTCTACTTTATAAGGATAATGATCTTTGTATTACTAGATCTTCAGAGAACTGTGTTTCTCTTTTTTATTAAAGTGAACTTTTAATCAGTCTTTAATGCCCATTCCTTCACCTGTGAAGCATAGCAACAGGCATCTGTGTCCTTGCATTGATTAACAAAGTTAATCTCTGATGTGTATGTTACTTTTGGGTAATGTGAACAGGTCTTTTTTATCCTTTTTTTTTTTTTTTTCCCCAACTTTTGGAGATTGATCTTTGTTGTTCTGTGATGAGGATGGGACCAGGTGAACAGGCTTTCTATGTTTGCGTATCGTATGTAGGGTCTCACAAAGGCTAATATTTTGCAAATGTTGTTATCCAGTGAGAGGAAAAATATTTCAAAGTTATTTGGGATTAATCTCAGTAACACTTGATGCAATAAGGTCTTAGTCCTTTTCATATTTACTAGTAAGGTCAAAGATGTTAATAATTACACTAAGTTGTGACTGCCTTTGTTGGGTCATTAGATGGATGCAATGGAAGGGAAAACCCAGTGTATGAAGGTTTGGTAGGGAATTCTTTGTATCTGTTGAAGCACTGATTCCTGTGTGACTATTTTGACTTGTACTGCTAGTTCTATGATGGTTGATGGGAGCTTGTGTCTGCAAGGCAGCCTGTGCATCTGAATTCACCCTGCTTGCCTGTATGGTCTTTTATAGGTTTATAAGAATATCTCAAACCAAATATGTTTTGTAAAAGAAGAAATGTACTAACACAGCTGCACTGAAAAGCTTAGACACAGTTATTGCTGGCAGGAGTCTGATGATAAGGAGCAGAACGTGGGATTAATGGGTATGGCTCTCTCATCAGCTTGATAACTACTGCAGGGTGACCAGGCAGGCATCATGGGTGAAGCACAGAGACAGCAAAATGCTGTGGCTTCATTGCTGGCCTTGTGCAAGGCTATGGGCAGCCTGGATTCCTGCCTTTTGAGACAGAGGTGGATGCAGATGTGAAGGGGTTGTGTGAAGATGTGATTTTGTTACTGGGCAGTGCTGCAGTGATGATCTGTCATTTTCAGGAAAGGTTTCAGTGCTGTAATCTGGAGTCCCTTTCCTCATATGCCTGTGAAGATGCTGGGTGATGTCCGAGTAGTGTCTGGTCTTTGGTTTGTCTTTTCATCTTTTCCTTCTTGTTCTTATATTCTGTGCAGTTAAGCTTGTTTTTATGTCTTGCATCTCATGACAACCTTTTTCCTTCAATGCAGGGAATAATAATCAAATCAACATATGTTTTAACCGGAGTTTTCTGGCAGAGAAGGCAGCCTGGCACATTCCTAATGATGAGTGGGCAGTCCGGGTA
>KZ508613.1:0-16750 GCA_002844005.1 Limosa lapponica baueri | reverse complement strand
TAATCTTTTTTGTAAATAATATGACTGCCTCTCTAGATATCTTGGAAATTCAATATTTTCTTGAACCACAGTGTTAATGATGCTTGACTGTGACTCAGAGCTTTAATCATGATCAGTCACTATTCTCTTCCTATTGTCTCATTCTCTTACTGGTAATTAATGCTTTAAATGATGCATCCACTGGAATATAAAAAAAAGCCTCCAGTTGGCCACTTAGGTTTTTTTAGCTTTTTCAGATTCTTTCCCAGAACTCACTTCTGACAAGTATCTTTCTTCCAAGTAATTGCTACTTTTTATATTTTTTTCCTCCCTTTCTCTCTCTCTCTCACACACAGTTATACACATAAAAACTTTTTTCCCCAGGAAGTAAGAGGAGGGAGTAGAAAAGGCAGCACATTAAGTCCAGTTTTCATGAGGAAAAATAACCTTCTTTAAGCCCAGTTCCAATGCTCTATCAAGCCGTACGAGATGGTTCCAGGCATCGTGGCCAACGAGGGTTTCACCCTCCCCTTCACTGGCATCACACACAGCCAGTGCCTCTCCGAAGACCCAGTCCATCACCAGTAACAGCAATCCTTTGCCATATTTGTCTGCATGAATTAAATAGTCTGAATTAAAAGAATTAAACAAATAAATAAATAATACCACCTACAGAAAGTGAAAAAACTTCTGCCAACAAATTATAGTCAGAGAAACACTACTTTATGTCAAAGTGTTGGTAAATAGAAGAGGAAATCGTGTCAGTGGTTTTGGTAGTATTGGTTTTGTGGAGGCACTTTGTAATGAATTGCAAAAGCCTGAGGTTTCATGGAACAGGATAAATAACATTTTTTTGGTTTCTTAACATACAAAATTTGTTGCTTGCCCCATGACGTAAATGAAAGGAAAATCATGCAGTTGTTGTTAGATGGACAGATGAAATCTCTACTTTAATACCTCCTAGCAATTTCTGCAATCTTTGGAATTCTTCTAATATCCTGTTGTATGAGATATATATGGGTCACTTCAGAAAGGGTAAACCCAAACTCTTAGAGCTACACTTGCTAATTAAATTTTCAATAAATAATTTAGCAAGCCAGTTTCAGATGAGAGGTTTCATTAAATACTTGAAAATATTGAACAATTTTGATTCTTTTCACATCTGACACAGGTTTATCTCCCCAAAGATGTCTCTAGGTTTTTAAATACAATAGCACTGTTATTCTAATAAACCATTTACAGCTGCCTTGCATACATTTGCTTTGGCATATTGATTATTTTAATTCTTTTTTTTTTTTAGTGGAGTTCATTGGTATTCATCCTGTACAGCAGGAAACTTTACTCGAAACTAATAAAGGCCTGTCTTGCCTTTGGAAATTTTTCTGCTATGGGACTAAGAGAAGTTACATAGAAAATAATTCAAGAATTATGCAATATTTTACTATGTTGCCCTGTTTCACAAACTGAATTGACTGTCTTGATTTGAAATCACTTCTGCTTCGTAATTAAGCAGTTGTTGTGTTCAATGTTTTTCTTTCTTATCACAAACAAGGCTTCAGTCTGTTAAATCTGCATGGGAATATAACTGAATGTTCCTGTTTTGTGGGTGGTGTTTGACGTCTTTATAGTGTCTTATTAATGGCTCTGTTGTACTTATCTGAATAATTGAATTGTGCTAATGGCTGTAGTATTTTCATGAGCAACATTATCTTTTTTTTATTGTTACTGCCAATGAAGGATAGTAAGATGCCAACCACTAAAACGCAGCTTTTGTGGAACCCAAAGAAATATTTTTAGCATAAATCAATCCAATCAGAATGAACTACAGAACAAGGCAAAGAGTTTTTCTGGAAGACTTTCAAAACGCCATCAATAAAGTGATGCTACAATTGATTACTTCTCAGCGTGCATTCTAAGATAAATGGCCTATGATTCCATTTAAAAGTTAATGCTGAAAAATCTTCAAATGCTAATAGCGAAGAGCAATACATAAACACTGCAAAAAGAACTGAGCAGACGTTGGGGATAAAAAAACCCAAACAACAGGCACACAGATATACCGCAAAAATACACACAAAGACCTCGTTCAATGCCCCAAAATGTTAATTTCACAGCTATTCACAAGATAAATGATGATTACTAGCCAAAAAGATAAAACAATGAAACTATGAAGGTATAATTCAGGTAATCCACAAATTAAAACTCTTACAGAAATGAAGTTTGTTGCTGAATTTAGTTATTGATATATTTTATCAGTTACTGTTTAAACTCTTAAATTTCCCTTTTAATAAACACTTGAGGGCTACCGCGTGCCACTAAAGCCATAGTTGCAGCAGGGTTGTTTGCTCAGAGCCAGTTTGTCCCAGGGGCAGCTTATGGCAGGGACTGGTCCACAGCAAAAATGGGGACCACATCCCTGTGTGTCCTCCATGAACCCTGACAGTTCTGCACAAACAAGCAAAGAGGCTGCCAACCCCGTTTTGGCCTTTGCCACATGGAAGGATGCTTTGTTCATGATGTCATGGTGCTGCTGCCAGCCCAGCCAGACACACACAGCACAGCCAGGATCACTGAGGAGCCAAACCCAGGGGCTGACGGGGCCATTTCTGGGAGTATCTATAACATGAGCGCATTGCAGTCAGACTGGCAGCTGGAGAAAACCTTCTGTGCATCATAGACAGGAGGTACTGAAATACTTCTCCGTGTGGCAACAGTGGGTGGGAACATTTAAGGTCAAGGTCTATGATGAATTTATGGGAAGTGACATTATGGAAAGGTGTGTGATATGGTCAGCTCTGACAACCAGCAACTGCACGTTATAACCCTTTTTGCTCTTTCCCATCTTTCTCCCAACTTGTGGGTTTATTTGCAAACTGGCTTCTGTCTGTCTACATGTACCAGCGTCTTGGTTATAAGGAAGAGGTTCATATTGAGAATAGAATTTCAGCATCGTTCTTTTCCCAAAGGATTATGAATTAATCTAAAGAACTATGAAAAGCTGCTTTGTTTTTTTTGATGACTTATTAAAATATTATCTCATAAAAGACTTTGGCTTATTCCAGGGTGTTTAGTTTGTACAGCTAAATAACATACACTTACAAATATGCCTGGTGACCTATGTAAAATCAAAAATTATTTCACTTGTATACAATTTTCTATCAACACTGTAGAAAATACATGGAGTGGGCATATGGATTCCTCCCCTGTCACAGATACCCATTGGCAAGACCTGAATCCCCATCCTATGCCCACATCACAGTCACAATCACCCATATAATTGTCAGCCAGAGTCGGTGACGAATTGTTTTGCTGAAGTGCATTATCTGGGTTCTGCTAACAGAAATAATAAAAGCTTTAGTGTTCTTACAGCTTCTAAAGCAGAATGGTGATAATTATGTGATAATGCTTCTTTTGGCAAGAAAATGAACATATCACTCTTTATAATACAGAGAAAAGAGAAAAAACACATTTCATTTTATGACCAGAATTAAAATTCATTGCATATTTTCTCTTTAAAAATCTTCTTTTTCCCCAAAGACGAAAGTTTAACAAGGCAGATGTATAGTTTGTCTGAAACCAAAGCGCTGAACCAAGAGTGATGACAGGATGTGAGCTCATCTTAGGCAGTGAAAAGAAATCAACCCTTTCAGTTGAAAGAGTTCAGGAGAACTGACTGCCCTATCTTAGTTGGGATATTCTGAATGAAAAGCTACTGGTTTTAGAACATGCCCAGTGTGCAAAAACAGGGACAAATTCCTTGTTGCCATGTCAGATTTTTAGATCACTAGAAAATCCAACTCCTTCAGCCCCAAAATAAATGTTTGACACAATATCAACAAACATGTTTCCAGCTCATCGATACTTCAATCATCTCCTTTGATTTCTTGTCCTGAAGAGTAACTTAAGTAAACAGATAAACTTTGAACCTCATTCGGGTTCTTGTTGTACCCTGGGGGTAGTTACACGTGTTCAGGATCAAATGTCCTTCAGTGATATCAGTTGTTGTCTCCACACTTACTCTGCTGAAACACCGGCTATAGGCATCCAGATACCCTATAATACCTTTAAGGATATGGCAACTACTAGCAAAGAAGTCCCCTAACAATGCTAAAGTGTACGTTGATATTGAAATAACAGGATCTTTCTGGGATAGTAGATTAATACTTTTCAATTTGAAAAATATTATTGAAAAACAAATTGTTTATTCACATCTGTACCTCTAACCCAGATTAGTGAAGTACATCAAATATTCACAACAATCATCAACAGCTAGCTAACTGAGAAGAAATCGCTAATGATAACGTGATTAAACAAAGTGAGTGTAGTTAATTAAACTTCGTAGAATAATTTATTTTGTAACCTTTCATTATAGCTTAAAATAAGTCCTTCGATGCATCTTACACCAAATGCTTTCTTCTAGCTGTAAAATATTACAGTGTTGTGAAGAAACAAGGTGGGGGGATCACTTTTTTGGAAATACCTCATTTACATCTACTCAGTAGTACCTGCACTTACTGTGCCTCCAGAACATTCTTTGCACATCTGCTTAAACAAAGACCTCCTCCTGCTTTGCCCTGACTTCCCTCCCTCCCTCTCCAGCTCCCCCATCCCAGAGGGTTCACAGGATGATCTGACTTGCACAGGACATTATTGTGAAAGATGAATAATACTTCTAAACGCTCACTTCTATAAAAAGCAGGACATTTGTGGAGAAGACCTGGCTTTGGTGAGCTGATCTACTCTGAGCTCAGTGCCCATTCTGTTGGGCCATGAGCAGAAAATGGGAGTCTACCAGGCACAGCCCAAGGCCTCCCTGATGTGTCATTTGAAGGAAATCCAGAAGAGGACAGCAAAGGCGGCTGTGCTCACCATTTACCAAACGAAATGGAGGTCTGAGCTGGAAGATTTACGTGACTGGGTTTAGATGGTCTTGCATGGTAAAAATGAGAGAAGATATAAAAAGAACTGCAAAAAGGAAAATTATGACTTCTTTTTCATATGCAGTGAGGAAAGAAAATGTGATGGGTTTCTATGATAGCAAGAAAAAAATATTATTAATGTTGAGAAAAACTTTCTACTCACGGGAGTTATTAAGCAGATTGTCCATACAGGTGACAGAACCTCTACCACTGGCAATTTTCAAGAGCAGGTTTGACAAAATATGTCTATTTAATGTGTGGTTTCTTCTGGTTTGGGGCAAGGGATAGACTCACTGACCTCCAGACCTATTTGCTCTGATTCTCTCTGAAGTCAATGAGAATTATATAGGAATAGCAATTTACATACATGAACTATCCAAAATTAACAGTTATAACATATAATGACAAATAATTCCTCTGTAAAATCTGAAAGTAGGGGTTTTCCATTAGCACTTGGTGTTCTCTTACAGCAGCCCTATACTGCTGCTTACCTAAATGTATTTCTTGTGTTTAACAGCTATATAATGCACCACAGAGCTACCTTCTACAGATACCTGCCTAAGTAATTGTTAGACCTCAGAAACATGTTTAAAACCTTCAGAAGAATTTCCTGCACTTGGAAAATGACCACAGAATGTGACTTAAGAGGTTTCTTCTCCCTCAGTGTTTGTGTGTGTGTCCCCATAAATGTGTGCGTACGTATAAAGGCACAGGGAGAGATGAAACTGCACCCTCCTGGTTTTTGTAACAAACATTTCCTCCCTTCTTGATGTATATAATTATTATTTGTGGGTCACACTCAGAAGTCCAAATTCAATTTCCAGCCAGGCAGGAGCCCAGTGTATGTCAAGGGGAGTGCTGTTCACTTCAAGGATGAATAAAAGAATTGAATGAAGGCCTTAAGTAATTAAATAGCATACTACAGGGACATCTTATTACAAAGACCCTGTAATGGTCTCCTCCAGAACTCTGTGAAGCAGCAGACAGGGACTTAGCCTCAAGCGAAGACCTTTGCAGCTGAAATGGTTCCATGTACAAACCTTCTTCTTCAGAAGGAACTGCTTCTGACCCCAGGGAAAACACAGGAAACTGCCTTAGCTTGAAATCAAGAGAAGCCCATGGACAAAAGGACCAGCAGCACATTGTCTGGCCATAATGTTTTGGTGACCAAGTTCTCCTTCCTCATACCACAGGTATCTTGAAATTGTAGAAGGTTGTCACAGCCACGTTATGCTCCCATGACCAGTTTTCAAAGCTGCCAGTGAAGCTTCTAGGAAACTACATGGGCTGCTTTCTCCACGGTTGAGGTTAGATGTGCCTCCACCACCTCCCTCTTCTCCCCCACAGCAAAGGCAGACTCCATCTCTGCACAGAGGAGGTGACAAGAGTAACAAAGACCTCCTCCATGAGTGAAGGAAATTTAAGGGAGCATTTGGTGGGTAGCTGGAGATGGCAGCTGAGCTTCTGCCACTGCTGGGGTTGTACTCTACCAAGTGCAATGGGAGCTGCCATACTGACACACCTGCACCTAAACCCGCTGCCTGCCCCTCCCAGAATCCTTGCATATCCTACCAAAGTTTTCAAAACTGTCTTGCACTGAAACTTAAAATAAACCGGCTGATGATTTGTTAGGAAGTGTATGGGCCATTTTATGCATAATAGCATCACACTCAGCGTCCTGCAGTGAAGGGATCCTTCCTGTACGGAGCGAGCTGCTGCATACATTTCTCTAATGTCTGTTCCTGCTTAGATTTATGGTGCCTGCTCATTGGCCTTTATTAAATGCTTCCATTAACTTTTCTGTTACATTTTTCGCCAGCTTACAGCTCTATAAAATTGAGTTACTAGCTATGCAAATTCATACCGTTTGCATTTGTAGAAGTTCTGCTCCCAATAAATGTGTTATCTCTCTGTGTATTTGGTATACTCAGATGCAACCTTCTACCTAGTTTTTCAAGATGCACTGACTTTTCATATTTCTCCAGCTCTGGTTAAAATAAGACTCTGTACCTTCCTGTGGCGATGTGGGAGCAGGGTGAGGGGCAGATCTGACTGCTACCCAGCAGTAACAATGATTCTCTGAGCCATTAGCCCTGCAAAGTCAAGAGCTTTCAAAGGTGCTTCTATCTTCTGTCTGTGGACTACACCCACAAAATATTGCATCACAATTATTTGAGGATCTATTCTGAGAGATCTCGCATGCTCACCCTTAGCACAGATTTGAATTTCTGAATTTTCAGCAGTGCTGTGTCAGGTGCCTGGAATGTCACCATGCGCAAGGATTTCAGACCTTCCTTTGTTCTGGGTGTCTCCTGTTGAATGGTTCAACTTCCACCCCAGCCTGTTATTCTTTGTAGATCCCATTTCCAAGCAGTCCTTTTTGCTCTGCATAAACAGCCTCACTCAGGGCTGTAGAAAGACCCTCCAGGGATCGAGGTATCAATAAATGGGTAGTTCAACATCAAGCCAAATAAACTCACTTCTTCCTCTTGTACCCTGTTGTAGAGCACACTCATGATCCCTTCCACCTTCTTGCACTGAAAGGGAGTGGAGTTAAAACTTCCATTTCTGTTGACTGTTCCCCAATTAAACTTACTGTAATCATGGAGAAAATATTTTAATTTCACCTTTCTCCTTTATAAGTTTTTTCCCTCTTTTTAGTGTTTCTGCCACTCAGGTATCTACAGACAGTTTTGCTAAATTGATCAAGCTACTGTTATCTCTTCACTGGTCAATTTATTAAGAGTATTTTTGATTTTTTTTTCAGAAGTCACATCCTTTACTTCTTTTGTGTTGCAACATCATACATCCTCTCACACATCTAATATCCTAGCCCTCCACGTTCACTGGTAGTTCTTACCTTTCCAGTGTACTTTTTCTCATCTTTTTACTTCCTTTTGTCATTCTGGTAGAAAATCATACCCTTGGCTTAACATTTGGTTAAGACAGAATAATTACTTCTATCTGTGTACCCCAGACACCCAACCCCCATCCTGATTTATGAAGATTACTTCTCCTGACAGCAGAACACCAACAGTAGTGCCACGCTTGTATTTCTGGAGTGCAGCATCCCTGGACTAACTACACTCCAGGGACACTCCAGGGACATTCCTATTGACTGAGGCATTTGAAATACAGAAAGGGTACCCCTGAGATGTTTTTACTCCCTGTGTTAAACAAGAAAAGTTTAACATACAGCCACGATCTGTAGTCGTGCCTGAAAAAAAGGTTTTAAGTCTTTGGGAAAAAACCCTTTTCCAAGAAACATGATCAATATTAACCTCGTTTACGGATTGGAAAGAGAAATTTCCCAAGGTCCCTTGACAAATTGTCGATTCTGAATTGCTCTCACTGAAAAAACCCAAAACCATAAAAAAATCCCAGATAATCTGCAGTACACCTTAAGAGTGATCCAGTTCACTGTGTGAGTGACTGCAGTACTTCACAATTTTGTGTTACTATTTTTAATCTCCTTCAGCTCTCTTCAGGAAGAAGAGAACCTTGCCCAGTGTCACAAAGAAAATGAATGAATCCTGAATCTACTGTATAGCGACAAAAAACCAGTCTGGAGAGCAATTTTGGTTTGGTGTTACTTTTTTTTTTTTTTTAATAAATAGGACCAAAGAATCAAACGAAGGTAGAGCAACGACCTCTCTTCAAAAGTCAGCCAGTGAGGGTTTTGAATACAGAGATCTGGGACCATTCTGCTCCCAGGGAAAAGTGTAGAAAATTCACAAAAGAAGGGCAGAAACAAAAAAACTTAGTATTTTGAATTTGGAATTGTGTAGTTCTGCAGTCAAAATTTAATCAAAAGCTACAAAGAGCTCTTATTCCAGAGATTATTTCTGTTAAAGCCCTTAACTTGTCAAAAAATCTTTACAAAGGGAAGAAAGAACTAATTCTATTCTTAAATTCTGTTCTGCGAGTGATATCCTCTGACACTATCCTTTGATGAAACAGAGAAACACAAAGGGGAAAGAATACTGAGTATGATAAACAAGGACGTGAAAATACACACTTGTGATCAACGTTCTCAGGATTCAGGTGTTTATTCAAGTTGGTCAGCGAGTAGAATAGTCAGAGTCATGCCTTATTTTATTCCTCATCTAAATCTGGCTTCCATACCGAAAGTCTTGGCATATTGAGTTCCCAATTGGTTGTACCCAGGCTCCACACATTTTCTGGGAGTCTGGGACCTTTAGCTCTCTGCTATTTCACCTGTATCTTTTTTGTGTCTTTCCAAACAATGGCTTTTGTTGTAAGTAAATAGAATATTTTCTACACCTTATTTCCTGTAATTCAAGAATTATCAATACCTGGCAGAATACTTTTGTAATTTCTACATTCTAAAAGCTATACCACCAGACTATATAAAGAATACTTTTGAATGGGTGGACTGATGTTGCATGGGCACTGAGTGTTTTGAGACAAAATGTAAGGGAGTTAAAATGAAAGAGAGAGATCAAATGAAAGCCTGAAAGTGAGATTAGCTTTCCTGATAAAACTTCCATTGATTTTAATGGTAAAGAGGTTTGTCCTAAGTTTGAAGTTGATTCAGTGAGATGTCGAAGGGAGGGATACAGCGAGGACTGGGAAACAGCTTATGCCCCTGTTGGGTACTGGAGCATCCTAAAACTTGTGTATTTCTTTCTGGTATGTTTCCCTCCTGCCCAGGATGTGATCTTCTTGTTCAACCTGTAAAGGAAACTCTTGTTAATTCTTGTTTATCACAGTTTGAGGTGTCTTAAGCTCCAGAATTTTATAGATATAATTTTTCCCACTTGAGTCCTCTTTGTTAACAGGAGCTGGCTATACTGACATAGTATCCTAGACCTCTGCGGCTGATATGAGATTATGAGTTTTTTTCTTCTAAGTCCTTTGCTGATGGAGGCTGGGAATTATGGATACACTTTTTCTCAAGAGCCTTTTTTTGAACAAAGACCACATGCTAAAGCTGTGGAATTAGTGTGGCTCTGAACACGGAAGACCTTTTACCTTCTGATAAAACTTCTTTAGGTAAAAGGGAACTTATGGAAGTCGACATTTTGTGGCGTGAGTCGTTGGAAATTTAGAACCTGCAAATCTGATTGCAAAGGCCAAGTACCAGCCCCTGTGCAGTGAGTTCCAGGGTCAGAACTCCGCAGCAAGTTGCATGTCTGAGGGGAGACCTGGACCTGCTGGTGCCCCCCGAGTGGCTCTCACCCTGCTGATGGTAGCTGCTGCAGACAAGGGGCAGGCTGGGGGGCAAGCAGGGTACACGGTGCCCTGGCCAGGAAAAGCTCTTGTCTGAAACCTTTGAAATAATCCAATAGAAACAGTCATGCACTTGCAATTAGTTTTAAAAATGTTTTTGAAATATTAACTCTTATTTATTTTAAGTTATGATGTAAGCTTAGTGTTAAAACAATACAGACAGTGCATACTTGCAGAACTGCACTTTCTGAAAAGTTGAAGATACCGTCTTATTTCATAATTTTGCCATTGCATTTCTTCTAATGGAATATCTCTAGAAGTCTGACTGAAAAGCACAGGAAAATGTGTCTTATTTATCCTAGTGATTAAGAGATCTATGAGAATAACTGGATTTTACAAAAACAAAGTATGTCTGTTGGTGCATACATCCCTGCTGCCTCATATCTTTTAATTTTCCTTTTTCAGGCTGAGTGGTAAGCTACATGGTCAGCTGTGTCTTCCTTTTGTCTTTAGATCTTTTATTTTCCTGGCGTTATCGGTCTTTCTGTTTCTTTACCTGGGGCTGGACACATCCAATACCGTGGAACTCTAATCAGTTGTCTGGGAAATAGATGCCTCGATGGATCACTGCTGAGCTGTAAAAAGTATGACAAAAGCAGGGACTGATATCAGATGGATATCATCTTAAAACGGCTCAGAACATCAGTCACCAAACAGAGTTTAAAGCAGCAAAATTTAGTCTTCCCTGGGCAGAAGATAAACAGAATTGAAAACAGAATTGAATTCTAGAACCTCCTCCAAAATTAAATCAAAAAAGGAATGAAAGAAAAATTGATGCAATCCTGGACTCTAAGCACACACACGCTTCAACTATAAATCTCTTAATTATCACTTGTCACTAGCAAATTTCTGAAAAAAATCATAGATGCTGGTAATTTCATCTGAGCTCCTTTCCCTTGAAGTGTGCTTAATAAAAAAATTTTATACTATTCCCTGTTGCACAGAGCCATCTCATCTCTGACTTGCAGTGTTCTTAAGCACACATGGGTAAACACTCTCTCTTTTCCAGACTTGGTTCTTTCCCTGGGATTCAGCTCAGTTCTGAAGTTCAGGTTTCTAGCAGTGTACGAGTAATTAAAATTCCCCTTGATCTGTGTGTTCTAACTTTTCATCTGTACAAACCTGTATAGATGTACCTCTGTATCTGTACAGAGGTACATCTGTATCTTTTATCTGTACAAATACGGCTTCCAATGTGCTTTCCTTAGAGGCCAGCAACAGATCCTAGTAAACAATTTTTAGCGTGGTCATACCTTTTGTCCCGGTTACCCTGCTGCTATAGATCTTTTCTTTTTCCTTTCCTTTCTTTCCTTTTTCCTTTCCTTTTTCCTTTTTCCTCTCCTCTCCTCTCCTCTCCTCTCCTCTCCTCTCCTCAGAAAGGCCATATTTTGATGTAACCCAAGCCCAGTCAACACATTTTTCAGACCAGTCCTGGTTTGCAGTAAGGATCCCTGAATTGTTTTGGATTAAGCACCAGCTCCCTTACTGCCATTTCCTTGCCTATGGGAGAGATCTTCCCAGGCATTTCAGTTGTTCAGTTATGCCTAGATAAGGATTTCCTCCTGTTTTGTATCCAAAGCCTTCAAACATCATGCAGACCTACCCAACATCTGCTGTGACTCTCTGTAATTCAGAACAAGTTTTATGCTCTGTGAGACATCTCAGACCAGACCAAGGGTGAAGCAAGTATTAAGGCAATATGGAGAAAAGTGAGAGAATGAACTGAGAAAAAGAAGGGAAAAAGAGAAAGAACAGCCAGTACGAATCTTTTTTTTTCTTAGCCAGTTTTGTCTGAGTCACCTTTGGTTGTTCATCTGGTCAAAGCACAAGCATTCACTCCTCTGGGTGTTACTCACTAGCAAACGATCTGGACTGCATCTGACATTCACCCAGTCACTCCTCTACAGGACACACTTCAAGGGACAAATAAGTCATGACCTCCAGCTTCTTCAGAAAGGCTTCATCAGCTGAAATCTAAGAAATGACCAATTCTTGCTTCTGCTTACTAACACTGGAGCAATCAGGAATCTCCTGCGTCCGTTTGCCCTTGGCTAACCAACTGACCATGAGCCCAGGCATAACTGTAAAAATGCCTCCTAAGGTGGCAATGAAGGAATTAAATACTTTTAATTCAAAATTACTTCATATTGAAAAATAACTGTTTGAGTGAACGTTTTTAGTTTACCCTAAGAAATACAATTCCATTGTCTGAGGAGCATTTCCCATACCATCACAAATCACCATTTAACAGATCGAAAACAGTTTGATGTAGGCATTGATGCAAGAATGACTCTAATCTTAGTTACATTCGCTCTGATAATTATATTTGCCACATCATTCTACCTATTTTCTGAGCATTTCTTCCAACTTTGTAGACCCATTTTTCCAGACCCCATTTTTCCAATCAAATCCACATTAGTACATGTATTTCAGAAGTTCATATTGGGACTACTACAAAAATCTTGTTATGAAATAACATAATCTTGTTATGAAATAATTATGAAATAATGAAAATCACCCAAGAAGAAACTGAAGCATTATTACCAAAGGAGAAGGTCACATCCCTGACTCTGGACTACTCTTCCACATTGTAAAGGGGAAAAGAAAATCATCATGTTTCTCTTAAAAACCACCCTGAGAGCAGAGGATTGTCTTTGATTGTGCGTCCCTTTGCAACTCCAGTGCAGGTGTATGCATTTTAAAATAAATTATAGAAGAATCCTGAACACACTGAAGAAATATTTAAATAAGAACTAAACAAAACAGATCCGCCTATAACTGGGGTGTGGTACACATTGAATATTTTGAGTTGCTGAATTTCCTTTTGGGATCTCTTGAAGGCAAAAATTCAGTGCCAGGAACCCTTTGTGCGATATTTTTAGCTTAAGCTCAAAGGAAAAATCTGGCATAAAGTTTGCCCTTGGCCCTTCCATTCCCAAAGTGTTTTAAGGAAAGGGAGGATTAGCCAAATACACAGTGTCAAATATTCACTGATGCTCAGCAGCGCAGTGCAGTCCTTGCAATTCTCCTGCATCCCTTCAAACAAGACACAATTTTCATACTCTCAACTGAGAACTAGGCAGCTCTGTCTTAGGACATACTGATTAATTTTGCTGAATGGACTCCATCGCCCATGGAAGACAAACAACGGTAAGGAAAGAAAGAAAAAAATATTCTAAATAGAGTTGAATGCAGATGGCACATTACCTTGTCTAACCATCTTTGTCATATTGACCTGTGTCTGTAGGTTGTACTGGAGGTTACCCATTATCCCGTTATCCAGGTTAGTCCTACAGGAGCGCACAGTGGGTGTTAATCTCACAGTCTTCTCATGGATTTCTTCTGTTTACTAAGCCTGTTCTACGTGATCCAAGCGTGTAAATCTTGACTCAATAATTGCGAAGTATAAAATCCAGAAGTGGTAAATGCACTGGAACCGGTACAAAGCATTTTCACTATGTACAAATGTACTCATTTCAAACACATTTGAGGGCACCATGTTCATTGGACACACTTCCACTCAGAACAAAACCTGTCTCTGCCTGGGTCTTTATGTAGATCACTTACTGGTGAAATCACTGTTCCACCGAGCGGTGCTAAAGATCACTCAATTTGGGAATTAACATGCCTTAAAACTTGCAGGGTAGTTCACACACTGATGTCTACGCCTTACAGAGTCCTTATCGATCCTGTTCCTAAGGTGGCAGTAATCAATACTAGCTAAAATGTCATGATAAACTTTAATGGCAAATTTGAAGTTCTACCATCAGGATGGTTTGTTTACAAAAACAGAGCAGCCCAGCAAACTTGCGGCACGTGCTGAGGGTGCATTCCAGTTCCCTGAACCTGCATTGCTTTATTCGAGAGCTTGGTGACGCCATTATACGTACTTGTCCTTGCAAGCACAGGCCAGCTCCCGCACACACTCCGCCTTCCTTAACACCCAATTTCTGTAATTCTTGTCCCTCACACAGATACAAAACAAGGTCTGCAAAGAGGTTACATAATGGATAAAAATATTTGTTAACAAATAATAGCAATTGCTGGAAACAGAATGGCAAAATGAAAAGGAGAACTCTTCAGGGACGAAGGGGAAGTAATTGCAAAGAAAACAAAGCTAAACCTAATCAGACTGGTATAATGCTTCCATGCAAATACACTCCCATAATAACAACTTTCAAATGGACCTCTTTGAAATCTCATTTCTGTTCTAGTTCACTTTGAGAATTCTCTCCTTCAACCCTGATACGTTTCTAAAAGGAAGGGCTACCCAATACTGGGGTAATGGGTACCCCTCATGCCAGTCAGATGGGCACCATTAGACATGTCATTAGGCATGTCCTCAGAAATCTTCCTTTATCATGAGAGTTATTCAAGCAATGTGAATAATTATGGAATAACAGCTATGGATCTACCGGTGAAAAGAGGATCCACGTTCTGGAAAAGCAAACATGGGTGGGGTAAAAGAAACAGAAGAGGACAAGGGTTTCATCAAGATCACAAGCCTACAATCACTCAAGTGGGATAAAAAAGTCTGTATAAAGAGTATATTTTTTGTGTAGAGATGTTCTGTAGTCAATTTAGATCTGTATTTTTCTCATAATACCTAAGGAATATTTGCTGTTAGAAGGTTTGCACATTGCTTTGTCTGTCACAGGTCCTTAAGGAATAAAAGCTTATGCAGCGTAGAGTTCTGTCAGCCCAAGGATTCACCAGGGCAGGGCTCTAGGCTTGGGCATGTTTAACAACCCAGGAAAAGTAGGGGTGTCAGTACAGGTTATATGATGACCCAGAGCTCACTCAGAGCTTTTCAGTGGCAAAATGGAAAGTGTCCATCTAAAGGGTGAGGGCAAAATAATTTTTACCTGCTGTACCAAAAAAGAAATTCTGCAGCACTGACATAGCTGGGCCCCAGCTGTGGTCCCTGAGCAGGATCAGGAAAGCTTCATGAGAAGGATCCTCTGACATGGATCTGCTGAGCCTGGAGTGTTTATGTTTCATTGCCAACATGTGACACAAGTTCTTGTGCTCCAAAAGACAGGAACTATAAGAAACCTTAAGGTGCCGGAACTGATTTTCCTACTGTTTCTTTTTTTTTTTTTAGTGTCCTACAGAGAAAGGCCAAAGGCCTTTGGAGGGCCTGTTGGTTGGACTGAGAGATGCCAGTTCTCCAAAGAGATGTCAGGTGATGCTGGAGCCTTGCAAGGGGCACCCATGGAGACACCCAAAGACAGAAACATCCCTGGGGCTTGTCTCAGGCCACCCCAGCCTCAAAACATCAATTCCTGCGCCCTGGAGAGTGTCGAGGAGGGGAGCTCCACCAGAATGCTCACCAAGTGCTAGCTGGAAGGAGGAATACAGCCTCTGCTCTAATTTCAGAAATGTAAAGTAAAGAATAAACAATAAGAAGAGCAAATGTCATAACTCAAATCTTTATAAAAGGCTGCCTTCCCAACTTTTCCACTCTTTTTAGTTGGCAGCCTCAAAATAACAAGATTTTGCTAACTCTCTGGCCTTCCAAATGGATGAATAACTAAAACTGCATGTTAGCACATTTTGTTCAGCACAGAGTGTTTTAAAAGCCCCTCACAGATCGTCTATAAGACATGATGTTCTGAAAAACAAAAGGAAGAAAAAAGACTTCAACAGGGGAAGAACCATTTCCTCAAGGCCAAAAAATAAGAGGGGAAACAACTGTCACAGAAATGTTTGTGTATAAAAATGGAGTTGCCTTGGATTTGTAAAACCTCTGAAAAAGCACAATTCAATGCATACGTAACACTGAAGGAGTGTAAGGGAGCACAGGGTGAGCCCCAGTGGACCCCAACGCTGTAACACACCCAACGCTGGCAGTTTTCAAGGGGGAGACCATCCTCAAATAAATTACCCACAGTTTCATTTGATGAAACTTGTAGATATTGGTTACTAAAGCCAGTGGTCGGTCACCCAGCACTGAGGAAGCAGGCAGCATCCAACCCAGGGATGGCAGCTCCAAGAGAACAGGATCCCTGCTGAGGGAAGGCAGCAAGTTCTGCTCCAGCGCTTGTGACGGCACACTGCTGTGGTGACTGCACACTGCTGTGGTGACTGCACACCCCTGTGACTGCACACTGCTGTGGTGACTGCACACTGCTGTGGTGACTGCACACCTCTGTGACTGCACGCCCCTGTGACAGCACACTCTTGTGACGGCACACTCCTGTGGTGACTGTACACTGCTGTGGTGACTGCACACCCCTGTGAGAGCAAACTCTTGTGACAGCACCCTCTTGTGACTGCACACTCTTGTGACAGCACTGCAGCTGTAGCCGGAGACGGATTTGTGGCCTCAGATGGGCAATCAATGGGAAGGACCCCAAAATCCGTTTTGCAGGCTGCCGTGCTCATGTCCCATGCCAGTGTCCCCCAGCTGCCTGCCTTAGGGAGGGACTCTGGTTTTTTTCTAGCAGTTCCTTACAGATTGGCAATCTGGGGGATCCGAGGTAAAGCAAACATCTGCTACTTCACTGAGCAACAATGGGGAATGAAAATTGTCATGAGCCGCTACACGGTGTTACTGAGTTCAACCACAAACTGATTTCCCACATGATCTTTGCCAT
>KZ508612.1:4473-15778 GCA_002844005.1 Limosa lapponica baueri | reverse complement strand
TGGGCTTCAGAGGCTTTGGCCACAGAAAGAAAAGGAACAGTTTATCCGCCACCTTAAAATCTCATATTTTAAGACTTAGTTCATGTCAAGTCACTTCCCACGACCATAAAACAAAGCCTAAATGGAACAAGGAGAAGGAGAAATAGAGGGATATTCTTATTCTAATGAAAAAATTAGTAGGCACAGAAGCCTGAAGGGGCACATGAGAAGATGTCATAAGCATTTCTTTGCTCTGACGAACTGCTTTAGCAGTGAGAGCATCAGAGAAGAGGCTGTCCGTGGCTAAAAAGGAAAAATCCCCAAAGCAGCCACAGCATTCAAGGAAGTGTTCAGGCCTGAGTCAGCTGTTAATTAGGTAGCTTCATATGGGAGAAACCATTTATAGGAAGCCCTCATTCTGAAAAAAAAATCCCATGTACTCCATCTGGCATTATGACAGGCCAGTGAACGTTAGATAGAAGAGACAGAAAGAAATGAGGCAAAAGCTTTAACAGTGGCCGGGAAAAGTCTTTAACTCCTTATCACCTTCTCGTTAACATCTGTCTTCTCCATCGGTTCACAGCTCATCTAGATACACTAGATTAGCTGGTGGGATGACTCACTCATGGAGGTGAGTAAACTTTCCACCAAAAAAGCGGAAGGTGACAAATAAAATGGTTACATTAGTGGCCGTGATAATCATTCCCCCAGTGTTGCAGGGGCAGGGCAGAGAATCAGAAGCCATGACAAGCACTTTTGTGGTGTTAATATGGTTTGAAACAAAAGTAAGTCAGGAGAAGGACTCTGCAACCTTCTGATTTCAAATTTACTGCTGCTGGTGTGATCTCATCATTCCAAATTACTGGACTGGGTAAATAAACTACCCGAAAATGCAGCTGCTTTGATGGGTTCTTGCATTCTGTTGGCTTGTATCTAATTTATTTTATTCCCATTCAATTTGTAGAACAGACTCTTGCAAGTATTTCCCAATAACTTTTAAATTTCTACAATTGCTGAGATAGTGTCTCAGACAAAGACCTATAGGGCTGAAATAAAAATAGTGAAGGGTTCAAGATGACATCATGTTTTATGAACACAAGACGTGACCACAAATAACCTACAATAACCTTTAAAATTAGTTTTTTCCTGACTTCATAAAACAATATTTTATTTGGCAGGCCCTTATTGGCAAGCACTTTGAACAGTTCTATTTGTTTTCTGTAACCAGGAAGACACAACCAGTGTTTTCACATAGGTTTCCTCAGTACTGTGGTTTTGCCATTTTCTGCCTCTTTATTACTGCCTGCTGCTGTTGAATATTTTTCTTTGGGATGTTTATTAAGAACAAGGATATGAATTAAAAAAAAAAAAAAAAAAAAACCCAAGCTTTCCTTATAACAGCACTGGTGAGTTTCTCCCACTGTAATATTACTGTATCAAAAACACAGAAATAGATCATGGTATCTAGAATGATCTGGTTGCTTTAAGTCTAAAGTTATGTAATAACATACAGCTGGCTACATGTATATTATGAGAAACTGAAGGAAATCAGCCCATATGTCCTTTGATGCATTAACCAAGACCAAGATTTAGAAATCCACCATAACTTGCAACACCATATGAAATGGAGGAAAGGGGCTTAGCCAGTCATTGAACTAAATAACAAAAAAAAATCTAAGCGTTCCAGTTGAAGTAAATTCGAAATTAATATCACGGAGTGCAAGAAAAGCTCCTGGTTTCTTAGGGGATTTTACCTGGGATTAGTTGCTATTTTGTTTCGCTATCACCAGTTGTCCTGGTTGTGAGAACAAGGCCTCGAGATGTGTGTTTTTCATAGTGCTGCCTGTAACTGCACGGGATTGCTCGCTGCATTTGACACCATTCAGGCTTTGTTGGTTTGAGTTGCGCTGTCGTGGAAAAATGGACCATTTTCCCACCACGTCTGTAGGAGTAGTTATGCTGCTCTCGGTGCCTTAAATATGTAATTTTGGGGCTTGGGGTTTTTTTAAAATATTCTTTTAAAATATCTCTATAAGATTTTTATTCAGTGTATTTTGAACTAAGAAAGAAATTTAGCCTGTAGTCCAAATTGCACTATTCAGCAAATCCTAACCCCCCAAATGTTGTGTGTGTTTGAGCAGGGGCCATGCAATTAAGATGAGCTTTTCAGCTTCTGTACACAGTTCTGACTTCCTAGTAATCCCTCTTTCTTCTGTACAGTATGAAGCTTGAGTGAATAAGGAAAGTTCCAATAATTAAACTTGCTCTATTGACCTAACCAAAATTAACTGGCTATGCAACAATGTAGCTGTCCATGTAAAAACAGGAAGTCAGATTTCCCCAAGTAACCCTTATTCACCATGAGAAAAACAGCTGGTGCTCTCCCTTTACATGCAAGTGTGTGGGGCATGGATAAAAGATGTATACTTCTGATATCCTCTCTTTTAAAAGGGTGTGTTTTTTTTTCCAGTGGAAGTTTTCCAGCACTCAGTTCCTGAGAGGTAGGGCCCCAAGATAGTCTGGTCAAAATAGTTAGAATCGTATCTTTGTAGGGAGAAGTCTGTGAAAACGAACAAAGCAGCCACATTAGTATAACATGAATAATCCTCCCTGACCTCCAAAGAGAAAAATAATAAAGGATTTATTACATTTTTTTTTCTCCCTAAGAAAGAGTAATAAGAAAAATCCTCCTTACAACAACAATAACCACTGTTTCAGAATCAGAGCTTTTGTGTCACTGTTTTTCAGTAGTTACGCTACATTTCTCCCAGTACACTGCTGGGATTTTTTATTCTTTATTTTGCTACGCATGCTCGCACATCTGCTCCACATGTGTGATCAGCAACTGGATTTTCTGAGCTGAACGTCCTGTTAAATGGACAGAGTGGGCAGATCATTCCTTAGAGAGCAGAGAATCTGCCTCTGGTGGATTGCCGCCAAATGCAATGGTGTAATAAAGAAAAGAAAGCTGCTCATTTGGATTGCTCTGAAATGAACTGTGTCCTCTCCTAAAATACCATCTGGTTAGGATCCCTGGAGGCGCAGTCCAACACACCTAGGTCTGGCAGTCTATACGTTTGATGGCTGTAAATGTCTCTGCGTAGGTCGACTGGGGGAAGGCAGGATCATTAAGAATTAGAAGAGGTGAAACAATTGTACTCTCATTCCTTTTCACCCACCCAGACAAAATTACACACGAGGGCTGTGGAGGTGATTGGACTTTCTGTTGCTGAAGCTGACAGCTAATCTTTAAAAGAGCTGTCTTAGGCTTCAACTTTCTATGTATCGTCTAAAAGCTTTGTTTTCAGCTGGTGTAAACCAGCAGCAGTCTGGACTGATCGTCTCTCTTCGGATTTGGACCTCAGTGCATTAATCAAGGGGTTTATAGTAAACTGTATGAAGGAGACTGAAGTGGGCCTTATGCTATGCGTGCAAGGCAATCCAGCTTCCAAAAATCAAATCACACCAGGGACTGATAACAGACGTACAAAGTAAGAGGAGAAATTAACAGATGCTTCCCAGTTTGGGCCATTATCACCAATGAAACCCAACTCATACAGTCTATAGGTCACATTAAAGAGTCTGCTGCAGATAAATTTGGTGCTTTCCTGATGCTGGCAAAATTAAGATTGCTGGGACTGCACAGTACTGGATCTATCCTGAATACAAGTTGATTTTCTGAAGTACTAGCACTGCTGCTAAAAGGATCCCTCTGTGTGTTGAGCAGTTAGTTCTGCAACCAGACAAATGGTATCACACTGGTTTAATCCATCTCTGTAATGGATGTCTTGTAAAGCAGGAAACGTGACAGTTCCATTCTCAAGAAACCAAATATTTCATTTTAATTTTCTTCTCAGTCTACATCTATCCTGGTGAATTAATCAGGGCCTGGGAACATTCCTGGGTGCTGGATTATGATCATCTCTGGTGTTAAACAGATAGGCAAGTCCCTAGCACCCTCAAGGCCGCTGCCAACTACCCTTCAAACCGCTCCCAGGCACAAATCAGAAGCAGGGGATTTCCAGAGCCATTCCCAATAGGCAATTTGCAAGCAGCCACCCAGTTTTGAAGGTTAAGAGTGTTTACTAGAGCTGAGCTGGCTGCTCTGTGCTTGTTGGCCTTCGTTCCTGGGAACTCTCTGGGAATGTCTCAGCCGCCCATCCATAGCTCTGGACAACTCTCACCAGTGAGACTTTATTTTAAGCAGGGGCAGAGTCCATCACTTTTTGAGGCAGAGAGTTTTTTTCTGCTTGGGGAGACCATTTTCTTTGTAAACAAACCCAAATTATAAAACTCTGGAGCTATTTTCGGGGCTTCCCTCTGCAGCTACCACTTGACAGGATTTTGTTTCAGCTTCCCTGGAAGCTGTTGGGCGACCAAACCCCTGCAGTGATTTCACTGACGGGGTGGATCTCACATCCTCTAGCTAACGCAATCACTCCACCCCATTAAAAGCACCCTAAAAAGGTTTTGTTTTGTTTTTCTTTTTCCAGAGGTGTTTTAAAAGAACTAGCTATTGGATATATTGTGAGTTCCTATTGTTCTTTTTAACCATCTGCTTGTAATTGTGCTGGGTTTCGCTCAAGATGATTTTTAACTAATTTGAAATCATTAATTTGATTATTGCTTACCACCCAGGAAAGAAATGGCCAAAAACCAGTATTTGGCCTTTGCAGGACTTTTCAAGGACTTGGATTCAGCTATAATAATAATTATTATTATTATGTATTATTATTATTATTTCTCTTGAGCCAGACATTTTTTAAAATTGCTTTATGAACAATGACAGAGGGTGTGTCTTAAAGAAATTATTCCTTTGGCTCAAGATGCTATTTTAGCAACTATGAAACTGAGAAAAACTTCACTTTCACTAACAGCTGTGCTGGCTTATTGGGTCTCACACCAGGTATTCCAGGGAAAGTCTCTTGTTTAACTGGTACTTTCTGGGCTTCCCTGCATGAAGCTGCAGCCTGGCAGGAATTCCTGGACAGCCCTGCTTCCAGACCCATGGAGAGCTTTGTCTGAGCCCAGCGCTTCCAGGCTCCAAGTACCAGGTCCAGAGGCACCAGGTGCAAAGAGCAGGACTAAAGGGCTGGGACTCAAAGGGCTTCCAGCCAGCTGGGAATAATCCCTGATGCACAAAACTGTGAAGCCAGAGGCTTCCAACCTTGACTTTCTACTGCTTGGGCTCTGAGAAATGCAAGGCCTTTGGTGTTCAGCATTCTGGAGTCGGTGAACCAGCTTTGTTCAATTTGCAGTTTCTGATAGACCATTCCATTAGATAATTTCTAATAGAAATCAGTGGAATACACATAGGGTAGAAAAGAAAACAGTGAGTGGAGCTGTTTGTTAACTAATCACTATGATTAATTGGTAGTATATAAAAAAGCTGAACTCCTAAACCCAGGTGAAGGTTTTTCAGTCTGGCAGTTGGAGACGGCTAGGGAGGAGGGTTAAAAGTTCTCAGCCAGACCTTCTATTAGGTTCAGCACAAGGCAGGATGCATCTAAGGAAATCATAACTGCAAAATAACACTATTTAAGTAACATAAAGAGCTCTCCCATTGTTTCAAATGCAGATCCTATCTTGATCAATTATTGTGTACAAAAAGATGATTTAGCAAAGAAGTAGTTGAAATGGAACAGGAGCATTAAGGCAAATGCTGGAAAAAAATATTTTTCATTCATTATATACATCACAGTGACAGAGTAATAACTAACAATGAGGTGAAGCCATTGAGGTGACGAACTAGATGATCAGAGCCCACCATTTGAAATTAACCCACTTTGAAGTTTGGTTAAGTTCATTTAGAGGTTTTCAGTATTGTCTGGTTTTCCTCCTGCCTTTCTGGGTCCCCACTGGTGGTCAGCTCAGTTCCCCACAAGCTGAAATCTCTTGGGAGTGCGGTTCCCTTGTTAGTGATCACAGCATCAAGTGGCAGTGACGTGGCTCAGGCCACAACCAGGCTGGGCAGATCTGCTCCCACCGCCTGCACTAGCTGGGGTCTGTAGGTCCTTCTGTAAACCAAACCTGTGGGGCAAAGAACCATTTGGAAGTGTACGTGAGAAATACGGAGTTCGTTTGGACAGAAAGGATTCCTTCTTTGAGACATTCCTTATCAGCTGAGCAAGGCACTTTGTCCTACCTGACAATACCTTTCCTCATTGTAAGACAGGAGAACTGAAAACCAGTGATTGCCGGTACAAAACCCCTGAATTTGAGGCTAAGTATCTCACCCACCCTGGGAATTGATCTGCTGCCCTTTGAAGACCTGGAAAGTCTTCCTGCTGGCTCAGGCGGGTATACCCCCGTATAGGTACAGTAGAAAGCCCCTAGCCAAGCAAATAAAACTTCATGATATCAAACTATTACATTCTTTGCAGTTCTGCTATAATGCATTTAATAATAATTCAAATCTTAGCCATTTTATAGGGTCACATACAGAAACGGAAAGGGATATAGAGAAAGACACAGTGCAAGACATAGAGTCCTGCATAACAAATAAGCTCTTTTAGCACACATGGTGGTGCGAAGGCAGATCTCTCCAGAGCCATGCAATAAGCCATGGCAGCTATCCTCTACCCGGCATATGGGTTTCTAGGTCTCACAAAGCTTAAGAAAAGGACTCAGCAATACAGTACTGTGCCATACCCCACCACACACCTCCTCATTTCGCAAACACTATGACAGCATTATGGGCTGGCAAGAGGAAAAAAAAAAAACTACTGCTGGGGAAAAAACTGTTTGCCAACTTTGTCCGCTCAGTTTTGTCAATACAGTTTTTAATTGCCTCAGCAAGTTGTCGTTAGGTGAAAGATAACAGCCTGCCAAGTCTAGAGAGTAAACATTTTGTGTTGGTCCGCCCACAAAGCATTCAAATAAGAAACTGGAGCTTATTCAGCGTAACTCAGGTTTAACTATCTCATTTTCAACATAGTTCACTCTTCATGGCCTTTCAGATCCTGGTCTCTTCATGTTTGTTCTCAGCCTCCTAAACCTTCCTGCCTGCTCTTTCATGTTCGACATCTGGCTTAATCAGACATAGGTTATCATTATATTTGTGAACATGTCTGATGAAGGTGCCTCTTTTATTACTCACCTGCAGTCTGGTTTTAAACGTTAACATCTTAAATGTTGATAGGTTTTATTCTCATTCCCCAAACTGCATATTGTTTACACGTGTTTCGCCTAGGTTCGTAATATAGATATTAAAATGCAAACAAATATATATATGCATATATTTGCATCCACACAACATACATTTTATGCATAGATATACACGTGCATACTATATATAATGTATGCAATCTTTGTGCTTATATTTTTTTACCAACACTTGGCTCTAAATTAAAATATTTCTCCAGTTATAACAGCACCTGTTGATGTATTTGTAAGTATTTGTAAATTTACTTAAAAATCAGAATGGATTTGTGTCAACAGTAAAGCAGCCCAGAAGCTCAGGGCACCATATAACTGAGGACCCTTTCCACATGTAGTTGGTAAGTAAGCCGTGCCAGGTGGAAAAGGACTTCTCTTTCATACTGTAGCACAGGGAAGGAAAAAAATTAAGGGTGCAGACAATATCATTCTAGGAAATAGAAGACCGAGTTTCCAGAGGAGGTTTCTGAAACCGGGGTCAATAAGATTTCACAGTTCAAAGAAGATCAGAAAAAGGAAATCGGGGTAGGAAAGCGTAGGGAAAGCACACCTGAAGCTCATGAAAGTATGGGGCTGGAGAGGGTGGATTTGAGGCTGACAACAGCTGCCTATGAAGGGAAGAGGAACTTTGCAGCTGGTGCAGCAGAAGGGAGTTTGGCCACCAGGACAGGCAGCTGAGGCTGAGATACAATCTGGAAACAAGAGCACCTGACCAGGAGTCACCAGGTGGCTCTCACCATTCTTTGCCTCCCCCATACATATCCCTGAAGCTACTTTTACTTTTTACCCCTGAACTGTGTACAGATCCCTAAAGTATGGAAATCTGTACAGTGTGGTAAGTCAACCAAAATAACCCATAAGCCTTTATCTTAGGACTTTTGCTCTTCTTATATTAACCTGCTTGGAGGCTACTGTGTGTGAAACTTCATTCCTGTTCCATTTCAGAAGACAAGACTGCAATGTTTTCACTGCCCACTACTGAGCTATAAAGTTTCTTGGTCTCCATCCCGTAGGAATAAATCTGATAAAGCATCTTGGACTATTTGTCAAAAGTTCTGCTCTAGTTATCCTTTTGGACTTGAGAAACTAGCCAAAATTCAAGGGGTTTGGACTGTTCCAAAGAGGAGAAACCGGTGCAGGAATCAATATTTCTCTCAAACAATTTTGTAGATTTACAAGGAATGGATTGACCCTCTGTTCCTGAGGAGAAAAACCACAGTTATTTACCACATCAATGTCCTCCTAAGTTACCTCCCCATGAGGACTCTCTCCAGGCTTTTCAGGGTTGCGCAACCAGCTGTTTGTTGGTTTCTGCTCCTTTTCCTTCTATACCATGCCAAGGAACGTGTTGCAGAGAGATCACAAGTAACAGAAGCCAGGCTAATAGAAGAATCAAATTAACACAGTCGTGTCAGACCTGTGTTGCACATGAGCTAATAAGATTTGCAGAAGGTAGTGCTTATAAGTGCAAGCCCAGTACAATATGCAGGAAGCTGATTTGTTTGGTGGATATTGTTTAAACCCTTCACAAGACAACCCCTTGTATCATATGGCTGGACCAATGGGTTTCTGTGGGGTAACTGGGCATGTCTTCTCTTTGCTTCCATTCATTTCTCTTGCACATGCAACCCTTCTCAGCCCTGCACCGAGAGATGAGATTCCTCAGTTGTTTTCACTATGTCCTTGTGTTAGTGTGGAGACCAGCAGAGCTCCATGAACTGCTTGTTTACTTGACTCCAGGTGGTCAAAGCTGCCCACTTCAGGGGACCTTCGCTGGACTGTCAGTTACTGAAAGTACTGGAAGAAGCAGGAACTTCAGCAGCTGTTTTCTCTTTCTATGAATAGTATATAGGTATGCTGTGCACTGCTTTATGAGTTAAATCTGGAGTTACCTTCTGATCTTTAATGTGGACACCCTAGATTTTAGTTGGAGTACCTGGGATCCAAACTTAATAATTTTGGGGGTGGTTTTGCTGTAGATTTTGGTTTGTGTGTGTGTGTGTAAACCAGCTGGACTACTGCAGTCTTCCATAGAAAATAGCCAATGTGCTATTATGGAGAGGATGGTCACTAGAGAAAACTATTGTAAGGAGAGATGGGGGCAGAGGCAGTAGCGATTTTTGAGTGTGTGCTTCTGTCCTGCAGGAGAGGTGTAATTGTGTTATCTCACTGTCAAGCTGTGGGTAAACAGAGACTAAAAATGATGTCTCTCAGCAAAACAGGAACAGCTCTCTCTAGCTATTGCACATTGCTTGCTGTCACCTTCAATGAATGTTTATAAAGAACTTGGGGATTTTAGCATGCAAAGTGTCACATATGAGCCACTGATAATTAAATGTTTTATTATGTACTTGTTTAAGCCAATGCTAACAGTAACTAATGGAAAACTTCTATCTCTATGTCTCAAAAAGTTCAGAATAATTGGAACGAGCTGACTGTCTGGGTAAAATGTGTGAAATCTGAAAAAAAAGCCTGTCTGAAGAGTGTGGTGTGTTCTCACAAATGGGTGGAGAAAAGGAGTCTTTTTCATTTATCAGCACTTGTATTTAATCTAACAAGAATAGAGCAAGCTGATACAGCCAGAATATTTCATATTTTCAGAATATTTTCCCTGTTAGTAGTCAGCACTTAAACTGGAGACAGTATCTAAAAGGATCTGTTATCTAAATAATATTCAAACATATTACGTGTAAGTCATTAGACAACTTGAACATTTGGCGCATGAGTCCAGTCAACTTGTTAAGCTCTATGAATCTCCTCTGAACCAGGGTGAGGCGCTTATTACCCATATCCCTAGCACTACTCCTTAAAACAAGAGGCAAGTGGATGCAACAAACAGTGCCAAAAAAAAAAATAAAAAATGAAGAGGTTGGTGACAACTGAGAATAAAACCAACTGGCCTTGGCTTAAACACAGGACCTATAAATTAACATGTGTGCAGGTGCAATTCTGAACGTGCCTTTGTGCATGTGCGCACACGTTCAGTGTCTGCCAGACAGAGATCACAGGCAACTATTGCAGCTCTCTCAGTCTCTGCTTGGCCCTGGCAGTTGCGGAGCTGGTAATTGTTTCCCAAAGCTATACACCAGGTGCAAGTCCCTTGGCTTTAGCCTGTCATTCACAAGACTACACTCCACTCACTGGGGAAGAGCCTACATAGTCTGCTATCTTAAAAAAAGAAGACAAGTGAGAACCAGAGAATAAGTACTTTAGCATTGAACAAAAATGTATCAACAGCCCTTGTTGGCTTTATTGCTAGCCATGAATATGTAATTGTATGACTTTATTTTTAAGATAATTTATTATCATAAATTTCATTTAAATTTTTTTTAAAAAAAATCAGTGTAGGATTGGCTGAACAACACACTCGTTTCTCCACACTGTTAAGTTCCATCCAGCTACCTGTGAAGCCTGGGCTTGACCGACTACATCAGCCAGCAGAGATTTTAGGCTCCCATTCCGCAGCTGGAAGTCCACATCCTGAGCCTCGCTACATGTCAGGAGACCTTCCCCCCGCTACCTCGTCCTACATATTCACTTCATAATATCACAAACTACTTCACATTAGCTAAACCCATTAGCTAACCCTTATCATACGCAGCGTATATATCGTGCCTAATAGAGTTAAGTTGCTAAAAAGTTCAATAGGTGGAAACGTGTGCGTTACAAATGGCAGTTACCTGCTGCCGAGCCCCCGCAGGAGCCGAGCCGCGCTCCCCCGCCATTCCTGGTGTTATACTCCCTCTGCTGCCCGCAGCTCCTCCGCCTCTCCCCTGCTTCCAGGCATCTGCGCCTTCTGCCTCCTGCAGTTATCACCGCCGCGTTAATCAGAGGAGCCGAAGAGGCTGTGAGGGAATAACGATGTATGTTTATCACGGGAACAACCTTAATCCCGTCATCGCTTACTTTTTCTCCTCTTGCTCAGTGTTTTAGAGTTTCGCTCCGTTTCTTTACGGATCTCAGGTGCTTCCAGGGATCTGATTTTTCTCCTTTCCTCCTGTTCTGCAGGAACCCCTCCTAGAGCCCCCTCCTCCTGCCCCCAGCCCACCTCTCTGTCATGTCACCTTGTTACCACTCCGCAGGAAGAGCAGAGGAACACAGAGGGTTGTTCTTTTTTTATCCCTCCATGAATTCTGACGCTTGAATATCTTCAACCTAAATCAAAGCC
>KZ508611.1:1703-12165 GCA_002844005.1 Limosa lapponica baueri | reverse complement strand
ACTTCTTTACTTTGAGGGTGGCAGAGCATTGGAACAGGCTGCCCAGGGAGGTGGTGGAGTCTCCGTCTCTGGAGACATTCAAAACCCACCTGGATATTTCCTTGTGCAGCCTGCTCTAGGTGTACCTGCTCTGGCAGGGGGGTTGGACTAGATGATCTCCAGAGGTCCCTTTCAACCCCATGTGATTCTGTGATTCTGATTCTGTGACACGGCTAATGAGGGGTTTTGGTGCTGGTTGCTGAGACAAAGAATACCCTTACCTCAAGACATAAAAATTGTTGCTGGCCTGTAATTTTAAATGTCTGTCTGCTGCATGTGTCTTTCCTTCGTCCCTCTCTCTAGTTACACATACTGACTGTATTTTCATTTTAAATTGGATTAGCTGTTTATGATCTGAATGCTGTTGTAATTAATGAGGGTAATACAAAAACTGCTTATGTTTTTCTTTTTTTTCCACTTCGCATGTGCTTTTTGCTCTCTTTTTTTTCTCTCTCCTTCTTTTTTTTTTTTTTTTTTTTCTGAACTGGATAGTACTGTGGTTTGTTTCCAGTTACTAAATACTTCTAGGATGTTTCTTTCAACTCTTTCTTTCTTCTTGGATACATCTCAGTTCTGAAGTACTCATTAAGGAGAAAGTCTGTATTTCGGTAGCTTGGGAGGGCTCTTTTCAAGCACTTCAATTTATGGTCCCTGAAAGAACTAACTTAATTAAACAGTGCAGATCCTGATTTTATGTTTGTTTTATTTAATTGTTTGCTTATTTTTCTTAACTTCCTTTTGGTTTTAATTCAATTTGTTCCTAACTGTTCTGGTAAAATCCTGCTGATGTATTGTGTGCTTTTGTCCTCTTTCCTCTTCAATCTCCTTCTCTCCTCCAACCCCAATAACACATGATAATTATCTCACCCCAAAATATTTGAATTACCAGTCCTTCGCGTATTGTTTTATGCTCAGATCTACTTTTCCAGGAGATAACGCATTGAAGGTTTGAGCTTGTGTCTTAAAGGATAATTGAAATTTTTAACATAAATTGACACCCAATATCAAATTATGTTTTTTAGGAGATTATAGAATTTGCAATCTTTTGACTTCTTGCATAAAACGGACAATAGAATTTTATGCATTAAATTCCTATATGTATTCGTGTACCTGCTAAGTTCTTGCAAAATTGGAGCAAAATTTTTGGAGAGTGATAATATTTCTAAATGCTAATTTTAGCCATTGTCTTACACCATGAGTTGAAAGGCCTCAGTGTCAGATATTTCCCCAAATGCATGTTTACAGCTTTGTAAATGATTGACACAAGAAAATATTTAGATCAACCTCAACTTTGTATCTATTAAAACTATTTTTATAATATCCTTAAATGAAATTAAATATATCAACAAAACTTCATTTTGCGGGTATAGGCGGAGACAATGCTTTAATTTTGTGTCCCATATAAAAATATCATGAGAAATCACAACTAAGTAGTGTTGTTATATTAATTGTTGTGTGCACGTGTTTTATGTAAACCCAACCTAAATCTTTTCTTCAGTAAGTTAACTGTACTGACCACCTATGCTCTTTAGTTGTGAAGTTAGCTTTCTAAGCATTCTTTTATAATACATCTATTTTCCACTTTTCTGTTTTAACAAGAATGCTAGCTCCACAACTATGCTTTCTGAGATTTATAGGATAGAAAAACCTATGATGCTTTATTACAATATTTTGTAAGCATTCTAAAAAGATTTTTTTCAGACAAAAATGCAGTTTCTAATTTTATATTAAAAATAACAATTTCAGAGATTATTTTGGTGGAACAGAGTTTTGCTAGTCTGATTTCACTCTTGACCTGCAGAAAATTTATATTTATGCTGTTGTACCTGAGAACGTGACTTGATTTTTCCACAGATAGCGGTCATTTTTGTCTTTAAAAGATGGCAGAGACAGACTGTTTAAAAAGAAAGTTATGCCATGGACATGGTTCTTGACTAAGGATAATCTGAAGCCCTATTTTTGCTTTCTGTTCTTCATCCTTGTTTTCCAGTTGGTATTGTTACCTTTATTTCACTTATGGTACATAATTCCCAAAACGTATTTATTTTTGGATTTTATTTTTTTTAAGTCTGTAGTGATACTTTTCCTGTATACTTTATGCACATGTTAATAATATCCATAGTAAAGCAGTGTAAGCCTACTGCAGAACTGACACAGAGACCTCTGTTGCTATTTGAATTTATAGGTCTCTGTTTATCTATACCAAGGTCACTAATTGATGGGATGAAATTAAAAAGATATCCCTGAATGTGTCTTGTATTTTTCATTAGGTGGGAATCTTTCAGGCACACAGTTACAAGGAAAAATCTGTTAAAATGGATTTCTGTGTATATTGAAATGCAGTTACTTAAAGCAGAAGGCTTGGAAGTGCCCTTTTCTGACTTTAACATAGAGTTTTATTATCTTCTGATTATTATCTTGTTTCATCTTTGTGCCCTTCTCTTGTTTTCTGGTCTTGACTTTTTTTTTTGCTTTCTTTAACAGAGCTTCTAAGCCCTAGCTGAAGTTGCTTTTAGCTCAGTTATATTTGTTCAGAAATTCATTAAAAAGATGTTCCTTCCTTCTGTATTTTTGGCTATTGTTCATTTTTCATGTATGTTTTGTAGAGAGTTTGTAGAGCTTCATGTAGTACTGGTGCTTACTGTTGCTTGGTTTGATTTATTTAGGTGTAGAGCAAACTGTGTTTGGTCTTTCCTGCATTGGACTGGACGGGCTGGATTCAGCAAGCACAGAGGCTCAACTGAGGCATAGACAACATTTCCTACTGCAGTGGAAAAAAAGTCCTCCTAGTCCAAGGGTAACTTTGATTCTGAATACTGGTGTGCTTTTTAAGGGTATGTTGCTACATCAGCTCTTCCCAGATTGGATTCTTATACACATTTTATGGTAATTTTAAGTAAAATCCAATCTGACATGATGGTTATATAGAAGAAACATTTTTGAGGATATTACTGTTTGTTCCCTAGAATGGAATTTATTCATAAATGTATTGTGTATTGTAAAGACACCTCCCAGAAAATGACAGTTCCAGTGTTTCAGGAAATACTTTGTGTCTGTATGTGCATTCAGAAGAGGCAGTCATGGCTAAATGGCTAACAGACTCTAAACTTGACCCACTTCTTTTCGTCTGTGTGCAAAGCTCATGTATTATTCATGCTTTCTTCTCTCCTTTTTTAACCTTTTCTAAATGAATGCTTCAGTGAGCTTTTTTTCTATAAAGATCAATGCCAGTAGTCATGTCTTGGGGATAATTCTACAATAAACAGGCATGTAAATAAGCTAGAAGAAACATCTTATATTTTTGGGGGCTTATAATCAATAATATGTTTAAAATCATAAAATATTATGTGTCAACATTGTTAGAAGTATTCATTTTTAAAGGACGTCTAATACAACCATTTAGAATAAAAATGTACCTGATAGAACTGTAAGAAGGATTATTTGATTTAATGTATTGCACAGTATGTGAGCCGATGCAGGCAGGACGCAGGAACAACCACAAAATCACGGATTAAAGGCAAAGAACAAATTTAATCTCGATACCTCATGGATCGGGGAATCTCTGAAGCAGCACCCAGGCAGAGGCAGGCAAGCAGGGGACACAAGCACCGCAGAGCAAGAGAGTCCTTGTTAGCAAGGGAGTGAGAGAGAGAGAGAGCTCATGCTTGCTGTTCTGGCCTGTGTTTCAAGGATTCTGGCAGGCAGAGTTTTCTGCTGTGCTTTGATCTCTTCAACAGCAGGGCAGGAATCTCAGGCGTGTTCTATAAGGTGCCCCCGAGTCCATCCCAGGCCTATGTTATCTAAGTGCAGATGTTCTACTTGTTGAGCACACAAAACTAAGCAACACTTAGTGCGATAGGTGTGTTTTGCAGCACCCCACACGCGAGTCACTTGAGCGTGTCCACAGTCCTCCTCGCCGACCTTCCGTTACTTTCCCACACACAGAAATAGCAACCTCTTGGGAAGAATACATTTTTTAGATAGGATCTAGGCTTTGAAACTGTGGTCTAGCTCCCTGGCTCCTCAAAAAGACAGATAGTTGGACAATTAGAATTGATGCTGTCCTTCAAAGTCCACTTTCCAGTGTGTTTAACATAATGAAGCTAGCATCATTTATATGAAGATTTTTATTTCAAAAATGTTCTTTTTTTAATGTTATCACAGAAATGAGTACTCTGTCTTTATAATCCAGGTATCCTATAGTTGCTTCTGCTGGGGGGTCTTTTAGACCTTGAATTATTTTTGGAATTTTTTTTGAGGTGTCAAGCAGTTATTTAAGGACAGGGTATTTATTCTCCAAGAAATCACCTTGTACGAGAGGGGTTTGTAATAATTACAGAGCATAAATAGTTTTAAAGGACTTTTAAGTGATAATTAGTGCCTTTATTTTCAAATTACAATGGTCAACTTTTCACAAGTAAAATTATTTGGATTAGTTAATTTTTTATTTTTTTTTATTCTGCAAAAAGAGCTGTTATGAAGGTAATGTGGCACATAGTAGACAAGTCCTAAAAGTAACAGTAGAGTTTGCTACTGGAGCGCTACTGAGGAAAAGCATATGTAGTTTTTCTCTGTAAGGAGTTAGTTTTGGTTACTTCTGCTTGACTGAATGGTTGTTGTTGTGTTTATGATCAGTAGTGAAGATATTTTAGGGGTTCTGGCTTTCTTAATGTTTATTCTATCTGCCGGTCTCCAAGATAAACAAGGAGTTGCTCAGAGAGGGGCACCAGGGTGATAGTATGTATATTTACAAAGTATGTAAATGAAAAAACTGTTTGGGGATTATAGATTAGAAACTCACTTTTAACAGTTGTTGCATAGAGAGATTTGGAATTCTTGACTATCAGTCTGAAGAGTCCTCCAAAATGATTTTTTTGCTGTTACAGCGTAGAGGATTTAATTTGATGAATGTCACATATTTAAGACCAGGAGGAATCTTGAACCATATTCAATGTATTATCATAGACATGTTTCAAATTATTTTGTAAAATTGAAGATTTCAGAAAGTGGAGTTAGAGCTTTCCATGTTACAAAGTTGCTTGTTCTAATTAAAACAGGACAAGTGTTTTAATTCAGAACTGTAGTGTTCAAGTCAACAAATTAACTTAGCTGAAATAAAAAATTCCTTAGGAATGTGTCGTGTTAAATGCAAACACTGAATTGGGATTTTTTTTATGCTCAGTTGTAGCTGTGATAACAAATGCTTTGTGCTCATGGATTTTTTCTTTAGTAATTTTCTTTCTGTTCTCTGACACTTACAGAACAACTGACAGTATAAAGGACAATGCATAGTGTATATCCTGATGACATTCTTTGTGCTGTGACATGGTTTTTGCCATGGCATCTGAGACTGAAAAGGCCCATGCTCTTCTCCAAACTTTCAGTATAGCTTCAGTTACTTCTAGTCTAGGTTTGGGAATATTCTGCTTTGTAGCAGACAGACTTCTGCAATTTTCCTTCATTCAGCAGAATAACTGGCTCCGAGCCTTCTCTGATAATGTAGTACATGGTATACCAGGAATGTGGTCCTGGGCAATAGTGATTGGACTCAGGAAGAAAAGTGATTGCACTGAAGTCACTCTGGCTGGCTTCCTTGCCTCTGTCATTGATGTGGACCGCTTCTTTCTTGCTGGCTCCCTGTCATTAAAGGTAAGTCAATAGATCAGTGATTGTTTTTTTTGTTATCGTTGTTCATCACTGTTTATTGTTTTACCATAGCCTAAAAAAAAATTTCTAATGATACTTTAATTAGATAAATTTTTAAAAGGTGTATGAGAATTATATTTTTATACAGTTGTTATGATTTTTAAAAGCCCTAAAATATATTTTATATCCACTGTTAAGTTCTGCCTCTTACAAGACTTAGAAAAAGAGTTCTGAAAGCCCTTGTACATGATATCCTATGCATATCACATATTTGCTTTGTTATCCAAGTTAAACAGTTAAGTGCTCTCATGCACACTTTGCGTATAAAGTGAGTCATTCCATTTCTGTTTACCATAAGGGATAGAAATATCTAGAAAGTAGATCATCCAGGTGCTGTTTTGTTTTATTCAGTCTTACTGAGTAGTAGTACATTTGATTTTAGCCAGCTCTAAATATTGCTCCCACAAATAAGCTATATATAAGCTGTTCACCTTTAAAAAGGCAATCTGAGTTTTTCCTTAAATGTAGATGGCTGTAAAAAAATGAATAAATACAGTATCAAACTTTTTAATGGAAAGAAAAAAGTGAATTGGCTCCTGTTAAGGAATATATGTGATCATCATCCATTTGCAGAACTACTTGTTAGGACAGAGTTTCTCAGTAGGATTAGTACTATCAGATTATGGCATTATTTTTCAGTGGTTCTCCAGTATTTTAGGTGTATCCTATTCACACACGTACATATATCCTTGTCGTCTTGCCTGCTCCAAACATATATCACAGAATCACAGAATGATATGGGGTTGGAAGGGACCTCTGGAAATATATATGGATATATACCCAGCTTTCCTTGACCTCAACAGTCTGTTCTGCATACTCTCCAAAACATTTGCTCCTTCTGTAAGCTGTATTTGTGCCAGCCCCAGCCATGATTCTCTTAACAGATTGCATACCTCAGGCAGACACTCCTTGCCCTCAGCTGGCTTCTGGTCCCCATAGCTAGAGCCCTGCCACTCTGCTTGTTATCAGGAATTTGCTCTGCTCAGCAACACAAGTCCTCACAGTTTGATTATGCTGGTGTTGCTAGCATACATATATGTACACGCTACTTACTCTCCCCTCTCCAAAAATGTACACCCCCACCTACAGATTGACCTGCTGTTGTTGCACAGGAGAAGAGGAAGATACCAGCCTTTATTCAACCAGAGCATAGCTTAGTAGTTTGACCATCTCGCCTTCTTTCTTCTCCCCCAGTTTGCTCAGAGTAGTGTTACAGTCTTCATGTGGATGACAGGAAATAACTCCTAGAAAGGAAGGAGGGAAAACATTATGTTCTTTGTAATCCTTTAATTAAAAAAGAACAATAGAAAATGGCTTATCAATTTTAAAAAATATGTAGGAGAGTTTTTCATATTTGTGCATTTGGTAGACCTTTTAATATGATCAGTTTCTTTGATAAAGAGGGCATTTTCACAGAATCGGAGTGGTTGTGGTTGGAGGGGTCCTTTGGAGGTAATTTTCTCCAACTCTCTGTTCAAGTAGGCTCACCTGAAGCTGGTTGCTCAGGACCATGTCCAGACAACTTTTGAATATCTCCAGGGAGGGAGACTCCACAACATCTCTGGGCAACCTGTTCCTGTGCTCAGTCACCCTATCAGTAAAAAAGTGTTTCCTTACATTCAGGAGGAACTTCCTGTGTTTCAGTCTGTGCCTGTTGCCTCTTGCCTTGTCAGTGGACACAAATGGAAAGAGCCTGACTCTGTAGTCTTTACACCCTCTCTTCAGATATTTGATGATTTGATGTGATCCCCCCCTGAGCCTTCTCTTCTCCAGGCTAAGCAGTCCAGCTCTCTCAGTCCCTTCATCATCTTAGTGGCCCTTCTCTGGACTCTATCTCCAGTAGCTCCATGTCTCTCTGGGGAGCCCAGAACTGGACCCAGAACTCCAGAGGTGGCCTTACCAGAGCTGAGTAGAGGGGAAGGATCACCTCCCTTGACCTGCTGGCAACACTCCTCCTTGTGCAGCTCAGGATACCACTGGCTGCCTTTGCTGCAAGGGCACGTTACTGGCTTTTATTCAACTTGTCCACAAGGACCCCCAGGTCATTTTCTATAAAGCTGCTTTCCATCCAGTCAGCCTCCAGCATGTACTGGCACCTGGGGTTGTTCCTAGTTCTCCTCTCTTCTGTACTTTTTGTGTATATGGAAATACTGTAAAATTATAAAACTGCATAAACAGAAGGAAAGTTAGCTTGGTCGATTGATGGGTCCTATAATATTGACATTTTGGTATAGCATTTAAATCTATAATTATTCCCATGTATATTTTCTTATTTGAAAATGATTAAATGCAAGTAATGAATGATACTTATTAAAATGTTTTGTTAAAATATTCTCGCTACTTTTTCTTGCATTTGAGATTATCACCAGTATTTTTTTCTCAATTATGACTGCTAGATGACACACTTTGCCAATGTTTGTTTAGGAAGTTGAGTATTGTATCATAGAATTGGGAGGTGACCTGTCTCTTTAACCTTGACTCACTGAAGACGGTAAATATGCTTATACTTGATGGAGAATGTTTGTAGCCTATCCCTAGTATCCCAAACAAATTAAATTATTGTGATTTAATGTGTTAATTTGTTCCTGTATTTTTCAATTCCCAAGCAGCTAGAAATTGTTTTTCTAATATCCAGCCTAAATTATCATTGTTGACAGTTAGATCTTGTTTTCTTATTCTTTAAGGCTTCTCTTTGAAAGACAGCTGATTGCTGCACTGTCTCCAAAAATGTTTTACAAATTAGAAATACAAGATCTGCAGGTAGAAAAATAGCCCTTTAGTAGCCAAACTTACATAGCTGAGGTGAGGAGAAGGCAAGATGCCCAAAGGCTCTTTTATAGTCATTTGCCTACTTAATTCCTCCTTCTTCCGTATGTTAACTGAGCTAATAAAGGATGTTTACCTGTAAACCATATCCTGTGTAGGTCTTTAGACCCTTACAGCAGTAACAGCATTGCTCTTACAACTTGAAAAAGCATTATGCTTTACAAAAAGTTTCTTGACTAAATAACTCACAAGAAAAGGCTGAAGGACCTGGATTTGTTTTCTAAAGCTCTCACTATTTTTCTGGTCTCCTCTGGATTGCCTTTTGCCCAAATTATCTTCAAATGGTCCTGTCTCAAACTGTGTACAGTATTTTAGGTGAGACTTCATTTGAGCCAAATAGCATAAATTAATTCCTTTTAATGTCACATGCAAACAACATTTCTGTCTAAAAAGAAAAAAAAAGTTACAGGTTTTATGTCTTCTTGCAATGCCATCAGAGTCTCTTTAGTTTGTGATATAATTTAATCCCCCAAACTTTTCTGCTGTGTTGCTGCCTGGCTAGCTAGACCTGATTTTAATAAGTGATTTTGCTTTCCTCCTCTTAATATGATTCTACCTTTCACTTTCATGTTGTAATTTCAGGCTGTTGCCTATGTAATTTATTATTTCATGGGATACTTTTTTTTTTACTACTTATTTGTTAGTTCAAATCCCATTCTTCCTCTTTAAATTGCAGGATTGAGAGTAACTGATTTAAGAGACTACAATGTTTATTGCTTATGCAACACATTACTAACTAATAAATTAAGAAATCTAATTGCCTAACCACACCACTATTACTAATTTGTAACAGTGGTATTTTTCACATTACTGTATACAATTATCTATAAAGCTCATCGTCACTCTTAAATCTGATGACAAGTTACTTTTTTGAAGTAACCCTTCTGTGCAGTACAAGGCAGTATTGCCATCTTCCTCCAGTTGCTACCTTCACACTGCTCCAGTCATCTACTCCTGTTCCTGCTGATACAGCTTGCTGCTTGGATTATTTGGCTATTGGGCTGTTTCTCACAGTTTCATTGTTATTTTTCTGGAGTATTCAGGGCAAATAGTCACCTGTGGTATTTATGTTTACTCTGATAAATACTTGTGTACTAAGTAGCATGTGATCTGCTGTTTTGCCCACGTTATTTTTTGCAACAAGTATAAAGTTTACAAAGACTTCGCTACTTAGATTTTGTAGTTCTTTGTATTCCAGGTAGTTTTTACTGTGTATTATGTGCACATAAATGTAGAAGAACCTAAGAATCGGTGTTTGAAGAATCTGTCTCATTGACTGGCTCTAAAGGTGAAAGTTACTGCAGCCTGCCATCGCATTCAGCATTGCTGATAAACAAGAACAGCATGATGGGCTAAATGTGATACAGGTATAATTTCAATGAGAAGTGTCCCCCAGGATTGTATCCCAAACGCTCATGTTTTGGAACAGATGTGCAGAAATTGCTAGCTTGCTACTTAAGACTCACCAGCTTCTAAAAGTGTAGAGAATGCAATTGGTGGCTGTAAGAACCTGACAGAAAGACAAGATGCCTCAAAGCTCGCTTGCCACAAGACTTCTGTCGCCAGTGTACCGATAACAAAGAATGTATGTCCTTGGTTCTCAAAACAACTGTACCCTCCGCCCCGAAAACTCGCCTGCCTTGCAAGGCCCAGCACTGTTTGTGCAGCAGAGGCAAGGGGGGCTTGTGCAGCAACCGTGTCAGACAATGATTGGATGAGCACAGGTAACTGTCACATTGATTGGTCAAACTACAAGTCAACAGGAACTATAAATTACTGTTATACCCCACTGCAATTGGGGACCCCTCACCACCATCGACCCTCACCATTGCGAAGGCCTGAGAATCGCAGATCAATGGGATGCCGTTGACTCCAGAGGATCGTTGAGCTG
>KZ508605.1:11856-25311 GCA_002844005.1 Limosa lapponica baueri | reverse complement strand
AAAAAAAAACAGTGTAAAAATTCAATTATTTTTTCCTGGCTGCAATCTAGGACTCCGAAATTGAAGCCCAAGCATATATTTTTCTGTAGAAAATTGTCATTTACAAATAAAGAATTGGCTAAAGCCGACTTGTAACTAAAGGATTTTGCAGGGCTGTCAAGAGCCCTCTGCCTGCCAGCATCTGATTTAAGATCAGGCCAAGCTTCTGTTGTCATACAAAAGAGAGAGGAAAGCAATTATTCTAAAGCAGTATTTGAAATTATCATCATTTTTATATTTGACCAAGAAGGAAAGAAAAAGAGACCTACTTCTTTTAGAAGCAAGATTGAAGGTTGACGGAAAAAAGAAAAGGCGACTACTTTGTTTCAATAGCTTCAGTCAAAGAAAATATTGGTAATGACAAGCAAATTCACAACATTTTAATGCCTAGAGATGTGTTGCGAGCTGGGAAATGGTTTCAGAAATCAGCTCTTTGGTACAAAAGTGAAGCACAAAATTAAGTCTGCTTTACAATCTCCGCTTTCCTGAAGAGACGGTTCAATGGCTTTGCTGTACGCGTTGCCCTCAGCGAAGGAGCAGAAGCGCCGCGCCGCCTCCGCAATCCCTCCCGCCCCGGCGTGCCCCAACAGGGGATTTGGGTGCCTTCTTCCACCCACGGCACGAGGCACCAACGTGCCCCCGACTTGCCACGGGCTCACCCCGCAGTCCTCTTCTCACCCCATCCACGTGCCCCAGAGATGCCGTGGTGAGACACACAGATTTGGACCCAGTAAGATCCGGAGGAGCACGGTGGGGATGGATGAATGAAGGCCGCTCACCATGATGGGCTCAGGTTCAGCCCGGGCGCGTAGGAGACCCCCAGCAGAGGAGAAAAGCTGCCGTTGGTGCTGGAAGCACCATTTCTTTCTCCAACGCCGGGTAAGTGGCTGTTCGCCACCGACTTGTCTGTGCCGGTACAGCCTCACCAATTTTCAACTATTAGATAACCGCGGCGGGACTGGGACCAGCTGGAAGCAAAGCCTCCAACGCCTGCTCGAACCTGCACATCCTCCCTCCTCAGCCAAACGAGGAGTCCCGAGGCAGGGCTTCATCAGGGTGGAAACCACGGAGCGCGTGTCCTGCTCTGCTCGGGGCTCCCACGGAGCGGAGCTCTGCATGGCCCACAGAGCCACAGAGCACAGGCAATTAGCCAAATGGCTAACGGCCAGAGGATTGCAAACGTGCTAGCCAAACACGACAGAGTACTTGAAAGATACACACACATACACACACAAAAGTATTCACTAATTCCGGGATTTTACTACACCAGGCACACCTCCTGCCTCTATCAGCCACCGAATCACCAATAAAAGAGATTTTAGAGCACAGCAAATTGCCAGGCCCAGGCACATTCACACACGAGTTCTGAGAAAACTGCCATTAACCGGAAAGTCCCCCAAACTCTCACTGCGACTGGCTGCGGAGGCACAGGAGGAGACCCCTAGTTCTCACTGAATCCCCCCAGCTGATGCAGTCAGAGACAGGGCACCGACACCGACGGGCTCCTGGTTCCTCCCGGTGAGCGATGTTCTTATATCTGATGTGACATTCTCCACCATCGCCTCCCCACACCTGGGCTTGTTGCAGGGACTGAAAACAAAGGGTTAAAAAGTACTTAATGAAGTACACAGTGCTCTTTAATAACCATTAAAGATGACTAGTGATCAGGGGCAGAAGGAGCTGAGCCAGCTGAAGAGTTCCTATTACAAATTAAAGGTTTTTTAAAGCAAAGTTTCTCATTTGGCTCAGAAAATAAATTGGCATATCTTTAACCAAAAAAAAAACCCTACAATTTTATAAAAACATTAATGTATCTAAGAAAACCACTCATCGTAAAAAAAATAAAATCTTAAAACAAAAATTCCAAAAAGCTAGGAGTTCCCAGCCTGAAGTCCCTCCAATGGAAGTCACTGAGGATCTTTATCTTTTTCTGCGAGTAGCTTTGGAATCTGCTTTCTGGAGGTTGCTTGGGACGGGGGACCCCCACGAGCAGCGAGAGGGAGTCCCCTGGAGCGGCTCGGGGCTGGGTCCCTCAGACACCGGCTCCATCCGCCCTTCGCCCGGGGTGGGAATGGCCCCGTTTGGGTAAGAGGAAGTGATTTGTGCGAATCAATCACAAAGCCATGTTTTATGAATGACTCCAAGAGGTCACTCAGAAACCACAATACTTCCAGCTTCGCCTCTTTGGTTTTCATTCGCAGTATAATATATCTATCATTCACTATTGCAGGGCTCTGCAAAACGTAGATATTAAATGTTTTTGGAGCTTTCGTATACTGAAGGTGTCTCTCTCTCGCTGCAGAAGGAATCGACAGGGGAGAGGGAGATCTAACGCTGGTTATAAAGTCCATTAATTGTAAGTAGGGGCAGAATTGCTTTGTTTGTATACTCCGTTAGTGCTGCAGTTAATCAAACCGCATGTGACTACTACTGTGAGGAGTCATTCAAGGTTACAATCCCTTTATTGGCCTGGCTTTTGAAAAATACATTCGCCTTTGTGTTCAGAAACTGAGCAAACATTTCAGGTGGTGCAGAAGCAGGAAAAAAAACAACCTTGCTCTAGGAAGACAAGGCTGCTGATTTTATGCCTTTTTTTTTTTTTGCAAGGTTGGAGTTTTATCGGTTTGGGGCGTATCAGGTAAAACTTCTCTAAACAACAGGCTGAAGACACAGCCTCTGGAAACTAAAAATCTACGTGAGCTAAAACCAACCGACTGCAGTTCTGCAAAGTCAGAGCCTCCAGGTCCGTGCCCATTAATATCCCTGATGCTCACCTACCAACTCCGGTCTTAGCTTTCCTGGTTTGTATTTTCCTCCGCACTGTAACTGTTCTATCATCACAACTATTAAAAATGAATAAAGGGGATTTTAAGCCGATGAAATATTTTGCCGAATTCCCAGAATTTCCATGCCTCAAGCGACAAGTATCCACTGCCCTTTCCAGCCCAGCCAAGGCCCACCCTGTGCTGAACCCACATATACCCACTGTATTTGACTCCAGAGTGATGGCTTTAAGTGTCACTTCCCTACTGCTCTTTACACACCCTGTTGGGTTTTCTTTTGGTGTTCCCCCCTAGTTTTAGTGAAGAGCCCCTGGCGTGGGAGGTGGGGATGATGAGCGCTTCCCTCCGGGTAGTGCAGAGGAGGCCGAGCACGTCGCTGGCAGGTTTAATTGCAATTAAAACACGTGTGCTCTGAACCTGGGCTGTCCAAAGGCACAGTTAAAAAGGACCTGGGCAGACGCAGGTGGCAGCAGTCAGGAACGCCGGGATATTCCGTGTGCCACCGCATCTTTGCTTGCGACAGGACCACTTTTTAAATGAGCAGGTCTCTGAAAGCAGGAGGCAGAGCCGGCGCCGAAGCAAAGCGACGCACAGGGGGCTCAGAGAAACCCCTGGAAACTGGTACAGGGGGCTCAGCCCAGTGTGAGCCTCGTGGAATTCATTAAGGCTTTGCATCCTCAATTTCTCGATAGGGTGGAAGTGGACTAGAGTACTAATAGTGAATCTGCATCGCAAATTGCTGAAATTAGCATTAATTTCAGATTAAACTAATTATGCATATATAACTGTTTTGCAGAGCGCTTTCCTCTCTCTGGTGCGATAGCACGTATCCGGGGGTGCATGCACATTCCAGCTTGCTCACCTAATCTGCAGTTTCACATTTCATCATTTCTAATGTATCCGCCTTCTAAATAGGTTTATAATTGGAAAAATCATCTTTGGTATATATGCTGAACTGCATTTTAAACCCCATTGTGTTGTACATTCAAACTACAGCATTACCTCTAATTAAAAACAACAATAACTCATGTAATAGGGGAAGTGATCTTGTTAACTAAATTGCTAGGCTTCTTTGGCAGAGCACAAACCATAAGCAAGAATTCTCCAGGTTTGGGGTTTTTTTTTGCCTGCGGGATCCTCACAGCAAGTTCCAAAAAGCTATTAAAAAACAAACTGAAACATGATGCAAAGCCCACGATGAAAAAAAAAGCAGCGATTTCTGCAAACTGCCAACTTTTCTCCCTTCACCGAGGAAGGGACCCCCCCAGGAGCCACCCCCTTCCCCAGAATTACTGCACGGCTGAGAAACGATGCTCTGCCGAGCACCAGCCAGCAACCATCCCACCCTCCAGCTCCAGAAGGAGCTCAGTCCTGTGCAAAGGCAGCACGGCTTTATGTGCCACGTACAACACGCTTAAGTATTCAAAATAGGATTTCAGCACGACTTAAAGGGTGCAAATAGCTTGTGCCTGACCCCTGAGTAAGCGAATGTCATCCTGTGCGGAGCGAGTCGAGCTGTAGGAAGGTATGCAGGAATGAAAGAGCTCTTTAATCCAAACGAGCGGCACAGATTCCCAGCGGGGTAAATCAGTTCCCTTGATTTCTGTGGAAAATACAGATGGATTGTGTTCTCCCAGTCCATTCATAAATGAAACCGTTAACTTAGTCCCTGCTGTATTCCCAGTTTTTTTGGCTGTCTTTGGTTTTGCTGTTAACTTTGGGAGGGTCGGGTTTTGGCTGGTGTTTTCCTTTTCTCCCTCGATGACTATGGTATCAGCAGGAGGCAGAACACACAAAGTGATGTTTATGTGACAGATTGAATTGGCAGCGACCGCCAAAGCCATCCCTGGAGTTTCACAAGCCAGCCTGGCCTGGCTCCAGCACAGCCCTTCCTGGGCATCTTCCTGATGACGACCACGTTTAACTCTCTCCTCTGCCCCCTGGGAGAACCAGCCCCTTATTCCCTTCCCAGCCCAGTTAAGCAATGGCAGCCCATCATGGACCACGGCCGCCCCCCAGGAAGGGGCCCTCCCCAGAAGAAGACCTCGCTGCCAGAGCAGAAGCATCCCTGGGACCCTGCAAGCCTCCTTCTGCTCACCAGGGAGAGATGCTCCTGTACGGGCACCACCACCAAGAGCTCTCTTCATGGGGGATCCAATCTCCTGAAAACTAGCCCCAGCTGTGAGAGCTCAGCATTTTATTCTAATTTTTTTTTTTTTTGGAACAAAATCTGGCTTCAAGCTTCGTATCAAAAGATACAGTAAAATTCACCAGAGCCAGACTTCACACCCTCCAGAGAACAGGAATAGATCACAGCCCCACAGCCTCGCTACAACCACTTATATCATATCCCTGAGGCTGCTCCCTTCTCCTGGGCTCCAGTTAACTCTTTTATGGGTTCCAGCAGCCAGGTTCAGAGGCAGGAAGGGGGGAGCGGCGAGAAAAATCTATTTAAATCCCCCCAGCTGCTTCAGCTTCTCATGCACACTACAGTAAGGAAGGTAACTCTAAATACTCACTGAGCGCAGACAACTTCTCCAACATGCCTGATTACTGTTCAGCAGCGCTTAAAAACTGCATTAACGCCTTTAAATAAAGATAATTATTTTTTGAAGAAACACCTCTCAGGACCAGAAATGGAGACCGCTGCCCAACGTGACTATGTACGAGGGGTGGGATTTTTGCAATGCCCATGTAATGTAGAGACAAAGGGCCCAGTGGGAAGCAATTAAGACTCCGCTCCTAAATCTACAGGCTACTGGCAAAACTTCACCTTGCACAGGCAAAAAGAGAGAGAGATGGCGTTCTGCCCAGGGACCTCGCGTTCAAAGACACGGCAGCAATATTTGATGGGAACACAGCATTAACTGACCATTACAACGTTCAACAGTCCCTCTATTTATATTGTACGATCTTCTGGAAAGAAACAGCGTGTGCCATAGCCAAAATACAACCAGAAAACTTGTGTCCTCCAACAGGGCATACGACTGTGAAAGAACACGTTCAGAAGGACACGTTCAAGGTCAATCTGGAGTAAGGCTCTACAGGTGAAGCAGGGTGGACCAAAGTGGGTTAAAGTGAGAAACCAAGCTGAACAACTTCCCAAGCATACCCACGTCCTCAGTTTTTAATCTGGAATGATAAGGAGGAGGCCACCAGCCCTCCCTGCTTTCCCAAAGGCGGGAGGGTGTGCAGCAAGGCAGGAGCATGGATGCTGGATATTGTAACGAGCAGCACTTTCCTCTGGCGGAGAGCGGGCTGTCCCCCCGTACAGATCTCCTGAAAGCAGAGATCGCTGTGGGGCTTCCCCCACAACGAAGAGCGGCTGAGGGCCTGCCCCAAAGCTGATCACAAAGGCCAACAACTCCAAAAGCTGTGTGCCTGGAGCTGCATGCCAAAATCCATACTGAGGCACTTAAGTGGCCTGATTCTTCCAGGTCCTGCAGCTCCCAATGACTCAAAACTCTCATCTGGGAGTCCTCACAATTTTTTTTTGTGTGTGATTTGAGTCCTATCAACCCAATTGAAATCTATAAATCCGTTCGAGCAGAAGCAGTAGGCAAAACTGAGAAAGTGCCTTCGACTGTTGGTGTATCTGCACACAGCTGCCATCGTGCCCAAAGTGCCACCAGCTCCCAGGAGCTGCAGGCAGGAGGGCAGACCTTCCCACTGGGCAACCTCGAGCCAAATGGCTCGTGGAAGCTCAGGCAGAGCCACCTTCAACCAAGAGCTGCTGCCCACTAACCAGGTGACCACTAGTGAGCCCACGGAGTCCCACTGCCACATCACGGCTGTCACTCAGGAGCCAGAACACGGACCCTGGCCCTGGCTCTCCCATCGGTAGGGATTGCTGCTGTACAAACCATCACAGGGCAAGGCACCAACTGTTTTTCAGGGGACACGTCTCATCCTACGGGCAAAAAATACCACTTTTCCTCCTTTGGCTGGTCCACACTCACCTCCAAAGTTCGGGGAGCACGCACAGGCGGTCGCGCTGCTCGGCCAGCCGTACCTCACAGCACGCGAGCAGCTTGCTCTGTCAATACGCCCAAAAGCACGGGGCCCTGCAGCCAGAATGGCTTTTATGGCGCTGCCAACGAACCTCTCTTTAAGCAGACGCTTACAAAAAGGAGAAGGGAGAAATGCATTTGGAGGTTTAACGCAGCGTTTAACAAACGCCAATAGCACAGTCCAATTCGGAGAGGAGGAGAAGGGCACATTCTGCAGGAGTTTATAAATTCTTCCAGCTCCAAACACTAAGGTCACTCCAAAAAAAAGTTTATTGCCTCTACAGTGCAGAAAGCAGACATAATTTAAATGCTTCTAGCTTAGTATCAACTAATTTTTCATGATAACCCTGTCAAATCAGTGATGAGAGCTCTCTGTTAAGATTCTAGATAATGTTCTGCTAAAACAAGAAAAATTCACAGGAAGGGAAAAGAAATGTATAAAGCAATTTACCTCCCTCCCAACATACTCTAGATGATTTCTCTGAAAAGAACAAATGGAAAACTTTAACCCTTAGCCTTGATTAATTTCATCTACATAATATAGATGCACATGGCAATCAGTTACTGATGAGCAAGTTTTACTTCATCTGCTGAGTCAAGCTAATGTCTATGCAACACGCCGCTTGGCTTTTTCACAAGGGTGATCTTTTCTTCTGATGCGAGACCACTGAAACCTTGCAAAATGTCCAGATTTGCCTATTACTGCTGTTGAAATGCTTTCACAATTTTACGAAATGCTGCGTTTTCTTTTATCCTCTTGCCCCGACACAAATGGGTTGGTGAATTGCAAGAATTACAGTACTCCCACCTTCCTCTCACAAAAGAAAGATGTTTCCCTTGCCAGGGAGGGAACCCACCAGCCATTATGAAAGCAACGGAGTTGTCGCTCTAAAGCGGATCAAATAACCCTTGACTAGAATAAAAGGGCCCCTGAGGAGCAGCACCGAGAATGAGGAGTGGAAGCAAGACAAGAGAAAACATTCATACTTTTTCCAAAGGAAGGCAGCACCTCGCAGCTACAAGAGCCTGTCTCCCTTGTGTGATGTTTACTCACTTACTGACCACGGGGCAAGTCATTTTAGTCTCCATAGGGCCGACGTATCAAAGAGTCTTGGGAGAAACTCAGCTGGAGACTGCAGGGCTCAGCATTTAAGCATACATTTTAACTCGCAGCATTTGTGGAAGCCTCATTAGGCTGAGTACGTTGCACAATCGAGTGCCATGTGCCTTGATTTCCACGAAAAGAAGAACAAAAATATCTCCCCACAGCTCACTGGAGCCTGTGAGGCTTCACTCATTAAATGCCTAACCCGCTGAAAGTCTGATTTGAAGATGCTGGAATAGTGCAAGACATTGTTACTGACATTATTGTTATTAAAGGAAGAATAAAAAAATATTATTCCTAGCTAGAAGGTCATACCAAACTACCAAGCAAAGGATAAATCAGCCAAGGTCTCCAAAAAAAGACATTATTTCTCCTTTACTCCAACATCTTAATGTGCATTACTTTTTTTTGTGCTGGAAATATATTTCTATAAATCCTCCTCTACAGAAAGCTTTGCTTTCAGAAGGGGAAAAGTAGCAGATAAAATACTACCCATCAAAATGAACTCAAGTCTCTAGTAACATAACTAAATGTGTAATGTTACAGATGTTTTATAGCCAGGATGTCGGATCCATTTAGATCATTTTTACAAACCCGGCAAGAAATATCTCCCCGACGCTGGAAACCACGCTAACAGGTCTGGGACCAATTGTTTATCCAAACAAAGGCGCCGTCAGGGACCGACAGCAACCACCCACCAACACTTGGAGGGCTCATTTCTCAGCCACATACAGTCCCACTGGAGGAGCCCGAGAAGGTGTCGGGCTGAAAGGGGAGAAAGCCTTAAACACAAGGGGGAAGGAGAGGGGGCAAGGGGGAGAAAAAGTGGCAGAGGGGTAGGGGTGGATTACCAGAAAAAAACCAAAGGAAGGCAGTAAGGATGGAGGGTGATTGCTAAGCACAGGAGGAAGAGCAGGATGTGCAGTCGGAGCCATCCCTGCCTCCACCCGCAGCCGTTCCCTTCTCCAGGCTCCGAGTCCCCCAAGAGCATGGCTGAGCAACCCTCTGTGCCTGCCAGCAGACCAGAGCGATGGCAACCACCTCGTTTGCCATATTCCTGTCCCCAGGCCAGTCACCACCACCATCACCACTACCACCACCGCCCCACGCAGCAGGACCCAGCCCGGGCTGTGAACTACCGCAGGGAGAGCTGGGCTCCAGCTCCCACAGGACCAGCCACGCTTCTTCCTGCCTCAGACCACCCTGCAACGCTCCCAACGCTTTCAGGTGCCAACCACACACCTCATCTGGTGGCACACACAGTACCACCAGTATGCTCAAACGGCCTCATCTGGCACCAGAGCAAACCCTGCCTGCCAAGGGCTTTCATCCCCGTAGGCTGGAGCAGCTCCTCCGCTCCCCCTCGGCAGGGCCCAGACCTCCTCCCCACGGCCAGCACGCCCCCAAGCCCTGAAGAGCTAGATGCAAAAAGTGGTCCTTTTTTTCCAGGATTAAGTAAGCAGATCCAACTCCAGCTGCTGCCAAGGAAAACCAAAGAAAAACGAGGGACAGCTCGATCCACCTCCAACTTTGTGTCACTGCTGTTGTACGACAGCGGCAGAACCAGAACGGTTCATTTATCCCCAGCACGTTGAACCCCCGAGCCAACATTCTTCTCCCCTTCGTTAGGGTAAGGAAACCAACGGCTGCCCTTCTCCTACTACCACCACGAAAGCGCACAGACCACTGGTTTCTACCACCTAAACCCTGCCGAGACCCAGACACAAGCACAGCCCACCGTACCACCAGCACGGCCACCGACACCGGAGCAAGGATGGATGTGGGGGCAAACCCCACATCTGCCCACGGCCGAACACAAACGCATCACCCACCTCCAACACAGGTCCGGGCGTGCAAATGGAAGTCATTAGTGCATGAGGTTAATAGCTCTTACATTTACACGCACGTGCATCGGCTGCCCGGCCAAAGGCAGGCTTTGACTGACGTATAGTTTTACTCTCCAAGCCCATTAGCAAGTGGTACCCGGCACTGAAAGATTTATTACCCAGAATGATAACTGCCTCACGCTGCTTTGTTTGTTAATTGTGACTAGCTTTGCCTTCAGAAGGGTGGGAGCCTAATAAATCAGTTATCTCCAGGAAGAATTTATTTAAAGCTGTTAACATTGTAAACCCCAGGACTTGGCAAGAGATCCTGTGAAAACGGATGTGTTTATACCTTGGCGTTCGGGTGGCAGAACACACAGCGTGACTCAGCACCCAGCCTTTAACCAGACCATCTCTAAGCGAGACCTTGATGGGTTCAAGGTGGACTTCTGTCCACCAGAAGAGGCCAGTGCTCGTCACATTTCTCACCTCCTGCCTGGGGCTGTGCCTGGAGCAGGGTTCACAGCACGTCAGCCTCCCACAGCAGCTATGGGGGGTTGAAAAAAAAGGGATCTAAGCCTGGCCCAACTTGAGGCACGTGTAACCAAGCTGGGGGACCCCTCAACCCCCCAGCAGACACAGGGAGACACGCTGCCAAGCTCTGCACTACTACCCGCGTTGGTACCACTGATCCTCGGGATGGTCCCACTGTGGCTCCAACACAGGGATTTCAGAATCACAGAATCACACAGGGTTGGAAGGGACCTCTGGAGATCATCTAGTCCAACCCCCTGCCAAAGCAGGTCCACCCAGAGCAGGTTACACAGGAACGTGTCCAGGTGGGGTTTGAATGTCTCCAGAGAAGGAGACTCCACCACCTCTCTGGGCAGCCTCTTCCAGGGCTCTGCCACCCTCAAAGTAAAGAAGTTCCTCCTCATGTTTAGGTGGAACTTCTTACATTCAAGTTTGTGTCCGTTTCCTCTTGTCCTGTCCCTGGCCACCACTGAAAAAAGACTGGCCCCATCCTCCTGACACCCACCCTTTAAGTATTTATAAGTATTGATCAGATTCCCCCTCAGTCTTCTCTTCTCCAGACTAAAAAGACCCAAGTCCCTCAGCATCTCCTCTTAAGAGGGATGCTCCAGACCCCTAATTTGGGGAAAAGAAGCGCATGATGTGGAAGCAGAGGCTGCAGGACAAGCGGCAGAAGCAGCAAACAGCCCCAGAGCTCACAAAGATTCCCTGCTCCCTCCCGGCCAAGCGAGAAAACGACCTGAACATCTCACCAGGCAAGGCCTCCAGCTCTGACACTGCTGACCCCAGGGGTCCTGGGCTCGCTTCTGAGACAGGCTCGTCCCCTCTCCGTGAAGATCAGCGAGAATGAACTCCCTGCAAATCACATCAAAGCCACAGGTATTTTTGCACTGTGCCTCTCTCTGCTCTCGAATGCCGGGCTCCCCTTGTTCCCAGCGCTCAGAAAATTTGGCACAGATAGTGGATTAAAAGAAAATTGTTGTCATGTTGACAGTCCTGTCATTTCTTTTTCTCCCTAGGGCTGCGAGACCTGTGGAGCTCAAAGAAATCACTGAGTTGCAGCATTTCGGTCACCAGCCTGGTCTCCCACCTACTGGAGGGCAAGAAGAGGGGCCGCTGGTTCCTCTCCTCCCCTCCCCACCAGGGCTCGGTGCTGGGCCACAAAGGTGCTCCAGGAGCAAGCCCTGCTACGATGAAGGGACTCCCTCTTACCCAATCCGTAACACCAACAGGTCTCTAATACTAATTATGTTACTGAAAATAAGCAATTGGCTGGAAATACACTCCTTCCTCATCTTCCCCAGTGCAAGAACTCCGCCAGTATCAAAGACTATCACAGCTCAATACACTACGGACTTGAAAGTACCTAGATCATTACAACACTGCCAAAAACCTCACATAAAAAGGCCAAGTCACTGAGATGACTGGATTTCCAGGTCTGGCAGGACATGAAAAGCTGGGACAGCTTCCCATGAACAGCCACTTGTGTAGTTTGACTCAAGTCAAATCTGAACGCCGTTAACATCTGCCTCCTGCCTGCTACGTGGGGACTGAGCTGAAGACCTCTGAAGCTGGCTCCGGCAATTGGAGCTTAAAACCTATTGCAGGAGAAGAGATATTCAGAGGATGGAGTACCGGGAGGAAGGCAGCACCACCCTTGCCAGCAGGTCACCAGTCGGGAGGCAGATGTGGTGTTGGCACTGGAGAAACCCACCTCAGCTTGAAGCCCCCAGACGCAGACAAACTGATTGCCACGGACTGGCCGGGCCATGGGAGATTTTATTCCTCCCAAGGAATCGTGAGGTCTGTAACTACGCTGGAAATCTTAACATCAGACAAGAAGCTCCGTGCCTTGACTTGCACAGTCAAACACAGGGCTGAAGACGACTCCAATATTTGTAAGAAATAAGCTATGAAGCACGTGAGCACCCATAAGCTACACACACAGTGCCGCACGTCAAAATAGTTCATGCAGGCTGACGCCACCTCCTTTCAGAGAGGTTTACATCCCACCTCCCCAGCCTCATCTCTCTAAAGTGATATAAAGTATGTAAATGAGCTGTCCGGACAGAATTAACGCATGGGAAATGTTCTCCTTTTACACCACCAAAATAAGGAGGTCACCACAAGCTGCACCCCCAGCCACATGAAGCCAGCAGTAAGTGGGGACTAATCCCCTCCCGTCCTTCACGAGAACTTACAGCCCTAACACGGCACCCAAGGACTCTACGGCAGCCAGACACCTTTCTTGCCTCCTTTTGATAGCGTTTTGCTCTCCATTTTTATGAACTGCGGCTTGCCAGTCTTTCCAGCTCCAAAGTTCTGCCCTGAAGGCGAATACGCTGCCAGCTGTGGCGAGGTTTTGATGGATCTTCTCCGGGAAGAAGGGGAGAGGAGAAAGCAAAAGGGTTGCAGGTTGGAAAATTTCAGGTTATACATTCAGCTCAAGTTCAGCAATCCTTCATCCATTGTTAAATCACAGACCACATGCTGAGAGTTAAAGACTTATATAGGACTCCAGGGACTAATCGAGGAATGATTTCAGCTTCTAACTGTGCTCTAACCAGGCACTTAGGATGCAAAGCACAAGTTTGTGATACTATTGTACACTGCATCAAAATGACTTTTTGATACATTTCTGCAAATAACTAATAAGGGAGGAAAAAAAGGCGACCATCACCCTGGCATTTAACATAATTCTTCCCCTCCGTCCCCATCCTTATAATCACATTTGTGACAAACAGCCTCGGTCTCCAATTAGGTCTACTTTATGCATGCATGAAGCCCCCAAAATATGAAAGAGCTTTTATGCAACACCAGATTATCTAATGTGCACATATTTTGCAAAAGAGCACTTTTAAAATACCTAGTCACAGAGAAGGGAGAAAAAAAAAAGCATTCCATTCAGTAAGAGAGAAAGGGGGGAAAAAAGCCACATAAAAGCTGCAAAAAAGAAACTGAATGCATTTTTATATTAAGCAATCAAGTGCTGTCACACATTGAAAACACAAAGCATTGGAAGTTTAAGTGGGCATACACTAAGGGCCTTACCATGGGACACACTTTTTCAGCAGTACAGAAAGCTCTCCCTTATCAACATAGCACAGTAAGAAGCAGGATCTCTGCCTATTTAAAAAAAAAAAAACCCAGAGAAATAA